>VUJU01001429.1:0-32874 GCA_009835225.1 Aphis craccivora | reverse complement strand
CCCCCCCCCACAGTCGAGGAAATTATGTTTTCAAACGTATATCCCACACGTGGACAAAATCCTAAATATGCCACTTAAATAATACATATATTGGCTATATTAATATTAATGTAAACATGTTAAAACACTATGAAGTACATCTCGTCACTCGTCAGAATGTAATCTTATTTTAATATCTACACGCATTTGTTTGAATTTTCTGTAAATAGGTATAAGTGAAATCACAATAAATAATTTTTGATTACTTTTGCATCGTTAATAACCAAGAACTCTAAATATCACTAAATTAAATAAAATGTACCATCATAAAACTAGAATGTGGATAGTATGTTGAAATTTAGAATATGAAAATTATTTTTTTATAATTGACATTTTGTATTTAGTTATCAACAATTTCATATAATTTTTCGTTTTATAATGATTTTTGTAGTTGGTGAGATGAAAAAAAGGCTTCAAAAATCAAATTCGTCATTTTTAAACATATTTATACAATATCCTTATCTAATTGTTATTTATTATTTATAAAGCTTCGTTTTTCAATTGTTATAAAAATTAAAAGTTGTTATAAAAGTTATAATTTTTTATGCTATACAGTATTTAAATTTGAACATTTAATATTTTATAGAAAATAATCCAACGATGATAAAAAAAATTAAAAATTGGTAATATTATTTATTGCTAATAACTAAGCATTTATTAAACTAATTTATGCTAAATACATCGCATTTATTATGTTATTATTAAAGAATTTTAAACAGTGTAGTTGTAATCATATGTTTCCCGATTGTAGAAACGGTTTCGTGTGCACAAGGAAAGTTTCCATTAATATACTTCGGTTTACACTTAATTACAATGAAATATAAATTATAATTTTACTAAGTAGGTAATACTGTCGTATGTCAAAAAAGTTTTATTTAAATACTATAACATAATTTCTTAAGAGTTAAAGAAATATATTAATATTTTAATAACAAAATGTTGATACACATTCAATTATTAAATACTAATTCGATGAATAAAAATATTCCCGAATCTCGATAAGAAGTTATAAAAATAATGAATTTAAATTTAATTAATTTAAATTTATTTAAGTTAAAACCTGCTATTGTGGTCAAAAAATTAACAATAGGTATCCTGTTGGCTGTTGCGATAAGCTTTAGCCAATTAGAATATACATAAAATATTTTACAATAATAGAAAACCTGAAAACGTATATTATGATAAGTATCACTGAATCAATACGCACGCAAATACGCAATAATGCTCGGTGTTCATCGTTTGCATCAATTTTTCTAGATTACTTAAAATGTATAAACTTTTAGATTTATTACAAATTAAAAAGATATTTTGCTTAAAGAAAATATATTTGCCATACTTTTTTAAATATTTTCTCTTAATTATACAAAAAAACAAAAACAAAAAAAAAATAATACAAATAATAAATAAAAAAATGTTCAAGTGTAAAATTTCTAAATTGTTACATAAATCCTATTCAATTATAAGTAGGGCTGAGATTTTAATGCAAAGGCATCTTTTTTCTGGTATTTTGAAACGTTGCTCCATGTTAATGCTCCATGTGTGTTACTGATTATTTTAAAGTAGTTAATATTTTTTTGCATTTTTTGACAAAAGATATATTTATTCAAAAACACTATTCAATAATTCAATATACCTACATGAGTACTGTAGATACTGAATATTTTTTAAGTTTAATTGTATTTATTTAAATAAAATAATACACATAAAATAATAAGTCATAAATCATAATACAAGTAATTGTTTAACGTTTTAAATTTCTACAATGATATTCCAATAAAAAAAAAATAAAAAACATTTATTGTAAAATTGTTTTGAACGTGTAATTATACAACAATAATATAATAATACGTCATGATGAACGAATTTAAGGAACTGTAATTAATATTTTGAATAATCACAAAATAATTATAATTGTTAAAGTAATAAATATTATTATTTTTCATTTAAATATCATCTAATTTTTTCATAATTTAACTAAAAAAACTTATAAAAAGATTCACCCAATTGTATTTTATTGTTTTAATACTTTAAAATTGTTGTAATAAAAGTTTATGAGCTTGTGTTATATTTTCAGATTTTTTTTTTACTTCAACAAACATTTTTTTAATCTAAATGAATTGAAAAAAAATTTCAAATTCAAAATAAATAGATATCTCTAGAAAAGTTTAAATATTTTTAAAATTACTTACTTAAACATCTGGTGGATATCTTAGGTCTATGGCGTCTATCGCAGTGTCGGCCTGGTCAGGGCAGCGAGGCAGCGATTGCTGCCGAGACCCTCACCTTTTTTTAATTTTTTTTAAATTTAAAATCTAAAATTTAATATCTAATAAAGAGTATGTGATTCAAACTTGTAGGAAATACATCTATTTTTTTTAGTTAAAAGAAATATTATGTACACATTTATTATAATAAGTAATAACAAAATAATGGTTTAATTTTAATTATATATTTTCTATTATGTTGTGTATGAAGTCAAATTGTTATGTACTTAAAAATAATACATTAATTAATATGCTACAAAAGTATTCATGTATAATGTATATATTTTATATGTATGTAAGATATCACAAAACATGACTTTCAAAATTTAAACTCAATCTTAGATAAATTTTGACTAAAAATTGAGGCCCTAAAAAAAAAAACCCTGCCTAGGCCTTTCATACCCCAGGCCGACACTGGGTCTATGTCTATAAACAGTTATTCAAGTTTGATATACGAAAAAATAATTAATTTTGTCAAAAACTTGTGTTGCATATTATATATTATACTTCAATTTTTCTTAAATTTTTTTCGACTATTTTGAAAAATACCTCCTATATTTTTACTTTTACTCCTCAAAAGTACAAAAAAAGATCTTACTTTTTTGCTACTCCTAAACTCCTAAAGGTAACGTCATAAAAAAATACATATCGTCGTAAAATTGCTACACTCAAATTTAATATGAATATAAATTAAAATTAATTCAATAAAAATGTATATTTTTCAAAATTCAGGGAAGATATATCACAAATAAAGTGTACATTGATCTTTAATATGATAATATTTATCAGCACACTATTTTATTTTATTATAATATAGGTATACAATATAGTATAACATACAAGAATTATTGATTTTAAAATATAAATGTACTGTACTAAAAATGATAACAAATGACATTTTAAATTTTTAACTATAATATTCATTTCTACTAAATATTGAATAATAATTTTAAATTTATATATAGGTATGCGTCTTATACTCTTATTATATACACTATATAAAACGAGAATGAAAAGAAAATTTTAGGTAGGTAGGGAATTGATTTCTCTATATTTGTCATTCTAGTTATATGGATAGCGGTCAACGAAGCCCCAAAGGGCTTTTAGAATTCTGATCAAAATAAATTAGAACTAGCTCAATACTTTGCGTCAATAAAATATATATTTTAAAACTGCGACAAATGTAAATTGAGTTACTGGTAGTTGGGGCATTTTTGGCTTCATTCCATTTAAATGAGATGAACAAAACTATTATGAACAACGATAAGATATATACTCGCTTAATGTTTAAATCATTATTATTAGTTTAAATTGTTCGATAACATAAAATAATGTATTTGATAATCACGAAAATAATTGTCCGAGAATTATAAAATAATTACGTGTTAGTATAATAAAACACGACTAGTGCATATTCTAGAACCAATTTATTTTATGTTTATTATTATTATTGATGTAATGATATATAACTTTTAAACACATTACAATCGTCTATAATATTTTATGTGCGATTTAAAATTTATAGACTTTCAATGTTAAACATTTTATTTTACAAAAAATCGTTCAAATAGACCTAAATTGTTATGCTTTTTAAATTTATAACGTACTATTAATTATGATAATAGTGTAGTGATTTCTAAAAAACTATTTTATGAAAACTCTACAACACAAGTCTTGACTTTAAGTATACAATTGTAGAAAATAAAGTGATGAATATAAAATAACTCAATCATCAACATATGTTTTATAAAAACATAGTTACATTCATTTTATCTGTCCAATAATTATTTATTAGGTACTTCTGATTGTTGTGTATTTTATAATTTTATAATACTAACCATACTAGCTGTATAGGTATATTTCTTGCAATGAACTCAACAAAGGAAATTATTTTGTGTTTTTTATTGAAAAAAAAATATATATATATACTTATATTTCTATTTGTTGATATTAAGTCTTGTAAATAGAGATAAATAACACGTGTTCGGTAGATTTAAAGTTCAGTTTCAAATGTTTAATATAGATTATAAATTACAAGTCATTAAAATTGAGGTCTTGATAACCCGATAAATGTATGTATAACTGTAAGTAATATACCAGGTACCTATATGATATATATGAGGTCATAATATTATATTTTAGACAAAATACACCAAAAAAAATGTAAAAGACTACAAATTGTAATAACCTTGACCATATTTTAATACAATTATTGATGTCGCCTATGTATATTACATATGTATATTATACGCATTGAAAAAATTTAATTAATCGATTGACTGACTAAAATTAAAATTTTTCTTTTAATTATAATTTATAAATTAGTAAAAAGGTTGAAATTTGAAAGTTGAAATCAAACAAAATCAACTATATATGTATTTATAATATTATAAATTATAAAATTTATAGATTGAATTCTATAAAATTAATTTTAAAAACATATGTAGGTACAATTTTATTATTTTAATTTGCGTATCTAAATACTAGTTTATAGTTTATTTAAGAAGAACTAAACATAATATATTCTATAAATAATACACAAAACATTATATAAAAAAATTTTATTTACGAAATTGTATTCTTTATAATATATATTTTACCAACTAAGATAAACAACTAAATACATAGGTATAGGTACTTCTAATTATACACTTAAATTTTTAAATTAAAATGTACTTTAAAAAGAGAAAATCTGATATACATTTTAATTTAATATACTTATATTAATTATAAATTAATTAATCAATATTTAAACATTATTTCTTACCTAAATGATCCATATAAAAATCAATATTTGTACTTTTTTCCATTTTTGACGCACTGTTTTTATTATTGTGTTAAAACTGAAAAATGACAGTTCAAAAAAAAAAAAAAATTAAGACTACAACAAACAGTTTAAATTCATAAATGTATTAATGAACTCATTTTTTAATACTACACAAGGGAATGTATTAAGGGAAGTGATTGAGCTGTTTTGAGCGTGGCAGTCGAATAGAAACTATAGCACCGAATACTAAGTCAGCACTGCTGCCGAAGTGCCATGCAGGATTACTTAAGAGAACACATGGTACAAGAATATACCACTACATTCAACCAACCGAAGCATACAGTGTGATAACGTTTTTAATAAAATATATGTTATGACTCTTTTGTTATGCTTACAGAGTGCATTGAACGCAAAAATGTAACTGATAATGAATGCAAGGTAAATTGATAAATTAGCATCTAGTATATAATACATATAAATAAGGAACATATTAAAATGTTCCTTAACAAATCGTACTTTTTTTATTGTAAAAATACATTATTATTTAATATTATTAAATAATAATAAACATTTTAAAATATTTTTTTAAACTAACAATACATTTTATATTTTATAGGTAGGTATTCGTTAAACTCTATCTAAAACCACTATAAAAACTTAGTATTTTCTACATGAAAAAAATGTAGTTATGTACATTTTAATTTAATTTAAATACCTTGGAAATAAATGTTCTAAAATTATGGTTACTTAATAATTTTAAATAAATCATTAATAGATTTTAATATGAGATTTTTTTAAACATTATTCTGAATAATTCAGTGAGCATTAAAATTCTGTATTCTTTGGAATTTCTAAGTATACTTAAGGAATATATTTTCAAATATATAGAATATAGATATATAATTAAACTTAGTCTATCAACGTATTATAATTTTAAAAAAATTATACGAGTATAATAAAAACTAGATTTAATAATCGTAAACTAGGTAATACTATTAATTATTATTATAAATGTTTTAATAAATCGGAAATTATTCGTTCGAATTTCAATTTAAATAAAACGGAATGTTCATAAAATGTAATCTGTTTAAAAGTGTTCAATAAAATAGATTGATTATCTTTTTTTAAAAAAAGGAAGTTTTTATTACCTATTATAGTACATGTCTTAAAATTTAAATGGAATAACGATTTAAGAATTGAAAACATGCTCCATTTTAAGAATAGGTAAGTACTTACAAATTCCAAAAAAAACAAAATTTTATTTAATTCTACATATTATAGAAAAAATGTAGGACATATTCATCTAATATGATGAATTATTCTATATAGGTACATAATTTAAAATGATAATATATTTTTCTAAAAATTATACGTAAAAAAGTAGAAAAATTAATTTAATTATTTTAATTTTTACTAAAATTAAATAAAAGTTTTTGTTTTTTGTAAAAAAAAGAACGAATTGCTTATTTTTATTTAGGTTATGCAAACTGTTTTTGGTTGGGACTTGTGGGAATAAAAAAACATTAAAATCTATTATTAAAATTTAGCTACGGTTTGAGTTTTATAAATAGGCATTTTTGAAAATGTCACCATTCTCACTATACCATTGTATATTTTATAATGTTATATTCTTAAAAAATACTGTTCTAGAATTATTTCTATAGACTTATTTAGTTATGAGTCAGTGGAATACGTAAATTATCAAATTTTTTAATGTGTTGTTAAACTACCTTTTAAAAACATTATCTACTATTTAATTAAATACTCGTTTTTTGATTAATTTTCTTCTAAATATTTAAATATTCCATACACAATAATACATTGTTTTTAAGATAACGTTGCATAAGAATAAATTAGTTATGTTTAGACGTAAGTATATCTAGTCAATTTATTCATGTTCTATATAGACTATAATGATGAGCAATTAAGAAACATCGGGTTTGATAACTCAAGATTTTCGGATCAGCGGATCATTCCTTATTAGTAATAACTAATATCTAACTAATAAGTAATGAGCTATTATCCCAGATTGTGTATTATTGAATGATTTGTATAACATTTGTGATATAGCCGATATAGGTACGTACAAATAAATGAAGATAACTAGTAAGTTTTTGAAATTATGAGCTATAAAATGGTTTTAAATTATTACAAGGAATTTTATAATATATATTATTAGTATATTTTTTAAAAACCATCATGTAAATTGTTTTATTAATCATACAGAATAACAAATTTTAAAAGTATAAATTTGGTTTATCTAAGATTTTTTTATTGTAATATTACAATATATTAATACAGTACAGATATTACAAAATAGTAAATACTAATGAGATAGATATAATAGGAACTCGAATGTTTTTGCATATTTCGTGAGATCTCAACACATTATAATTGTCTTGATATATTTTTATTTTATAAAATTTTTAGTTATTTTATATTTTTTCACAAGCTTTATTTGAATCTAAGTAAAGAAATGAATTCATCTAGATTAGATTTTTGAAATTGATATCCTTTATACAATTAACTGATAATATATAATATATATATATATTTATTATCTTCTAATCAATAACTATACTTTTATAATGAAAAATATCAATCTCATTTTGTAATTTAAATTTTTGTAAAAAATAAAAATACATCGAGGAATACAGTTTAGAAGATTTTAAAAATGTTTTATGTTAAGTTTAAGAGCAATTTTAGATGATATTTTATATGTGTAATATGATTCATAGTCTTATTTAATTTTGTTTATTTGCTTATTTTTATTTTGAAAAAAATATATTATACAGTAAACAGTTAATAAATTTAGTATAATAAGCGAAAGAATATATAAAAAAAACATTTTTAGCATGGGTAAGTTGAAAGTTTATTATAAGTTCTTTTTAATAAATGTCTTTAGCATTTTAATTTTAATTCTATATTTGATCAACATATGATATCATGATTTCTTTATTCCTTAAAATGCTTACTAAATATTAATTTGAAATATAACATGTAATGATTATATTTCTGACGTACGTGAAATATAATATACGATAATGAATACGTGATAATACGTAAATAACTTTTATTAAGTATGAGATTATTAGTTACTAGATTACTAGATATATAATAGGTGTAGGTAACTTACACGTTTAAAATATTAAAAACTGTCAAATGTCAAGTATTGGATATAAATATTGAAATATTCAATGGATATAACAAATATTAACTTACCAACTACATGATAAATCATACAATTATATAATATTATGCATATGAATATTATAAACCTATTTGCACAAAAATCAAAAAAATATACCATTATAGTTATAACTAGTAAAAAAAGATTACTTATGAGTTAAAAAACATTTTAAAATATTAAGTTTCTTATTTAATATTTTAATCAGAATGATATAATGAAGAAAAAATTGACCACAATCTAAATATATATACAAAAATGTATTAATCTAAAATTAACGTTAACCTAACTTTACAATAAAATAAGGCATTCTTCTCCTCAGTGCTCTCACGTTGAAACTTTTAGCTAATATATTTAGAATGTTATATATTGATGAATATATTTTAAATATATCTTAATTCTTAAGTAAAATTATTAAAATTAAAAATTAAATATATTGTAGAAATATATAGAAATCTATATAACAAAGATATTATGATAAATTTAACTAATATCACCATATAATTAAAACTTTATATATTAATTAGTATTTGATTATTAAAATATAATTAACATAAAATATCAACATATTAATCCGTCATTAATCATTATAAATAATAATATCTATAATAATACGTTATAAATTCAAAATTAAAACAAAAATGTCATGAAAAACTATACTTTTTAACATTTTGAGACTTTTATTATATTATGTTTATAATTAAGATTCAGATTTGTTAAATATAATAAATTATAAATTATAATGTGTCATTTTTCTGTATCGATGCCATTTTTCCATGAACCAAAACAATTTATAATATCCAAAATACAACGAAATTTGGAAATTCAACGTTTTCTCAACAATATTCATATATTAAATAATTATGAAATGAACATTATCAGTCATTTAAATTTAGATTATAAATTATACAATTAGCCTTTTTTTCTTGAAAATTAATTTTTTTTAAAATTAGCTTCTTTTTTCTTTATACAAAATAGTGAAAATTCCTCGATACTTTATAATGACATAATATTTTCAATTAAAATAGTATAAAACCAATTTAACTGAAAAATAGAGCGCCTGAAAATGTATAGATAAGCAACACAATTCCGTTTCATGAGTCATGACCTATGTGTATATATTTACTAAACATCTGTAAAAATCAAGTTCTCAAACAGAAACATTTTTGAGTTCTGATTTTCTGATGTTTGTTTGAGTTTATGCTTCTATTATAGTTATTTTATTTAGGTAGTATAATATTTTTTTGTAGTTCAGTGATTTCATTTATAGTGAGTTTAAATACATGGGCATTTTGTTGTCTATTTTAGTGTTATATAAATAGAATACATAAAATTGTCGATTCTAATTTTAAGAAACGAAGGTTTAATACAAGGTTAAACACACACACACATACACATTTTGTATACTTGTATTATTCTAATCCCATAACAATCATAACAAAATTAATTTTAAAAACGAAGAAGTCGCTCTACTATATTATAGTAGGTTTCTACTTTCAAGCTAGATCACCGAATGTGTTAAGTTTGAATTTAAACTCAATTTCTAAGATAATTTATAATTAATTTCTATATTTGAATTAGTATAAAGATTTTTAAAATGTATTAATGAAATATAGGAAATAATAATAAGCTTATAATAGATAAAAGTCTATAAATCGATTAATATTTTTTATTTGAATCAAAATTACTAAAAACATAACTTTTTGTTTAATTTTCGAATTTTGTTAAAATTTTAACTTTAAGGTGATTGGAAGATGGAAGTGGTAATATTTTATTTTTGTCTAACACACGTGAAACATAGAATTATAGACATGTTTTATATCGATTTATCAAAATGTGGTCTCAAAACAATTTAAACATCGTTTAAATTTACAACATTATTTTGTTTATTTTGAAAGACAAATACAAAGTAAAATAACAATAAAATATAAAATATTGATATAGGGATTGAGGGATATGTCATTCCCTCAAAAATATTATTATCTATCTTTTTTTTAATGGGTGATTTTTCTCTAAGATTACTTAAAAACATAGAAAAAATGATTCTGCGTAAATGCGTTTTTTCTAGTTGCTCGTGGGCCAGAGAGAGAAAACAAATAGTGCGCTGACACCCTCTTAACATACATCTGAATTAAATTTTTAAGAACTGTTTATCCTCAATCTGATCAACAACTGCCGAAATAATTTAAAAATTGTGTTACGTATAAAAAATACTAATATAGGTACCTAAATATTTTTTAAAATTACCTATCAATTATCTACGATTTTACGTTTTTGAACTACAAAAAATTATCAATTGATTTTGTCAATAAAATATATCTCATAAATATTTTCGTTTTTCCATAATATTTTTTTAGTTTTTGAAAATTATTTTAAAAGTATTGAAAATTCCACATGTTTTTTTATCTACTACAGAATCTGCCATAAAATTTAAATATTCGATGTTTATTTTATTGTTCCAAAGATAATGATAGATTGATAGACATAAAACCATATACATTTTTCCTCTGTACTGAATCTAAATTTAAAAATGATTGGACTAATGTCCTAAAAACATTTTAAAAACTAATATAACTACTATAAAATATGTAAAACCTAAAATATAACACTAAACATGAATGATAATATTTTACAATTAAGTCTTTTTTATTTTACTCCCCCCGCCGTAATACTAACCAAAACACTTTTTATGCTACTGTTACCTACTATAATATTAACTCTATTACTAAAAGGATTATGATTTATGTTTATACATATGTGAAATGCTCATTAATATTGCTTCAAAATGAAATAGGTATCAATAAAGGCTTACATGGGTCGTGACTCGTGGGACCAAAATATTCAATACCCATAATGATAGTTTTAAATCGTATAATTATCAATTCAATTTAAATTTAAAATGAAAAATAATGGAGTTAAATGGATTATTCTAAAGGCGAAATGTGATTTGTCAGGTGTTAGTTTAAGATACGAGAGATAACACTACATATTTTAAGGGCCGTATTTATGGGGGGACCGAGGGGGCCCGGGCCACTCCTGAAATGAAAAATGCATTCATTAAAAATTGTTATTTTTGACATGGAATGACATAATAAAATTTCTCCAAAGAAATCCAAATATATAATCGGCCCTCTCCGAAATAAAAACCTATATGCACCACTGCTACATGTGCATAAATACAACATCTTCCTCATTTTTAAAGTAAAAGCAAACCATAGATATATAATAATAATCAAAAATAACAAAAATACAATTTTAGGGTAGTATTATTTTTTATCTAAATTTAAATTTAAGTTGAGTACCTATTACTTTTTTTGATTTAAAATCCACTTTATTATACTTATTTTTACAGACAATTAAACAATTTTTAGGTAGCCAAGTAACGAACAATTAAACATGTATATTAATTCTCTATTTAACTCTTAAATTTATTTTATTTTATTTTTTTTTTTACTGTTAATTGTAATACGAATTATTTTAAAACTATTATGCCAACTAAAATGAACATCCAAGTTGTAGGGTGTATATTATCTAATTCTTTTCACATAACTAAATATTTACTACTTGTATGTTCAATTTTAAACTTATTTAAAATGTAATCATTTAAATAGTTATTAAATTTTAGAATTTGGTGAAACATCGACATGATTTGATTAATACATATGTTATTAAAGGTGTTATGGATATTGAATGGACGAGATGTTTATGGAAAATAAATCAAGTATAAATAAAAATAAATAACAGTTAAACAGTATACTTAATGAAATTTTTGTAGATATTCAAACAAATCTTGTTCTTAGATTCTCGGTGGTATGAAAAGACAAGATACTGTAGCAATATTCATCAATGAAAACTATGTAGGCACTTGTGTAGAGTTTCAAAATTATTTAAGCTTCAAATATAATATTACTATGAGTTTATGGTCTCTGAATTATAAACAACTTATACTAAATGATGTTCAAAATTATTATAACAATGAGGTAAATATTAAGCACTAATAAAATTTTTAATTTGTTCATTAACTTTAAACATAATAATTATGAGTCAATACGCCTCGTATCTCAAGCTTTTTAGGATCACGATCCCAAAATGGGTAGAAAATAGTCTGTCACTTCATGCCCTTTAATTTTTTTCGATTTTACCAGTTTCAATTATTAAATCACTCATAGAACAAATAACTAATATATAGGTAAAGAAAGAAAACATTTCGATTGTGTGTTGTATTTACTATTTATAAATACCTTAAATATGTTAACGGGTGGTTGAGAAAGTCATTGGTGGTGAATAACATGGTTCATCATGTTCGTAGTTATGTTTTAGTTAGTGACTCAGTACTTATATAATATTAATGATATGTAAGAATTCCAATAATAAAGTAATAAGTAAATAATATAATACAATTAATAATACTCATATATTATTTGTATATACCAGGGGTGGCAAAACTTTTTTTGATCACGATCTACTAAAAATATACTTTACCTTTGAGGATCGACTTCTAAAGAAAATTTTTTTTATTATGGAATAACTATAATTATTAAGAAACATATAGGGCGCGTGGCCCTAAAAATAAATTCTAACATGATCGACTTTGAAATTGTCCGCGATCGACTGTTTGGCCGCCCCTGGCATATACTATGTACCTACCCAAATCAATGTTTTATATTCATTGTCTTACATTGTGGCCTAATAGCTTTATAGTGGTACCTACTAAATTATAGTATTATAATAGTATTCAAATCTAGTCTATCGAGTATAATATGATTTCTCATTTTGACCACTAAATTTCGGTGTTGCATACAATACCTTATTATTTACATATTCTATAGATACCCATTCATACATTACAAATTACAATATTATACAAGTATACAAATACAATTATATGTTTTTATAATACCTATAATGTTTAGTCGACATTCGTACGTATGGTTTTTGAAGTTAACAATTGGGAAATTGGTCACGTTGTTTTTGCTGTTAGTACCTATACATTATAACCTATCTATTTATTTTTTAATAAATATCTCTAAAAAATATAATAAATTGTTTAGTTGTTTGATAAACTAGTTCCAAAAACTTGTAAATATTTCAAAAAATTGTGTAATGATAAAATTGAAGGATACTTAAATAGTTCTGTTCACAGAATTGATATAAATAATGGTTTTATTCAAGCTGGGCGTAAGTAAATGATTTATTTTATCAGATTATCCGCTTCGAGTTGTTTTATTCTTATAAATTTAATTTTCAGGAATCTTAAATCAAATGGCGTATTTAAAAAAAGAAAACTTCTTAGTCAGTCATGATAGAAGAGGAGTGTTGTCATTAGCTAGTAGACAAACATATTTCAATGGGCCGGAATTTATTATTAGTTTTCAACCAAATCCTTGGATGAATAATAAATATGTAGCATTTGGGTAACTAAAATAAAACCATTAAGGTCAAAAGCATAAATAATAAACAACAATTTTTAACGATGTAGACATGCCGTCGAGGGCGAAAAAACCTTAAAAACAATTGAGAAATTGTCGAACACACATGAAATTCTAAACCAACAAATACGTATCACGTCGTGTGACGTATTACTAAACTGCAGTACTCGTTCAGTCGTTGAAACAAAATTAGACAAATTTTTATATTCTATTGTTGATAAAATTATATTCAAAGCTATGTATATTAAGGCATACGGCAAACCCAAACCTCTTCATAAACCTATTATCACAAATCGTCAGTATATAGAATCGATTGTTCAGACCATAACAAACAATGTTATGGATAAAATTAAAGATTTTGCACCATCTCAAGAAAATAAACCATTTATGAATTATTCAAAACACTTAAGACTACCGGGTTCTATATCAATTCCAAGTTCCCCACCTATCTGCAAGGATGAAACAAAGAAAAAACATTCACTCATAAAGTTGATGCCCTATTCCATTAGTTTTAATGGAACTACAAGCAAAATACAGAAAACTAATAAAAAAATATTGACAACCAAATCGAAACAGTCAAAAAATATGGGCGCTAGCAGTAAAATAGAAATTGACAAAAAAGTCAAGTATGGTATACATTTACCAACAGATCATAAGGACTATTGGAAATATAAAAAAATTTATGATGGTATTGCTAATTGATAAATCATAAGTAAATAAGTCATAAATCATCAATCGCTTATTACATTATTTATCATAATACGCTTGGTCAATAAGCATTGGGCATGGCATATCACACATGTAGGTATATAAATATATAATGAACAAATGTTTATTGATTGGTTCAGAGAAAATCGAGTAATGATAAAAGCTACTAAAATGTCAGTAAACATGTACTCCTATTTAAATGTGTATTTTAATATTTTAATAATATTGTTTTTTTTACATATTAATACATTATGTTATAACCTCATAGGTATCTACTAAAAAAAAAGTAAATGCGAGGAACAATAATTAGTATAATGTATTTTAAGAAGTCTATCGGACATTATAGCAGGCGCAATACACTACAATATTACGAGCACTATTATCATATCTTATACTATTATACTATTAACTATTACGTGGTATTGTATAAACTATAAAGAAGAAACGTTTAATAAACTCATGAAGACGAGGTTATGGTCATAGGCAATTGTCATCTCAGAAAAAATCCTCAAAGAGAAGCTCACTCAAGATTTTTGACTTTCGAATAAAAAAAAAAAGCCTGAGTATACTAACCGGGTATGAGTGCAGTAACTGGTTTAAGTGAGAAGTTGGAAAGGTGGGATATATATGGTTATTTAATTTTTATCTGTGAGCAACAGTATACCTACCATTGCTAACAAAAATAATTTTGAGTGAAGCTCAGTGGATAGCATTACATTATCAATAATCTATAAATTGTTATATAGTAAAATAAATAAATTTAATATCTAAAATACAAAACTTGTAGGTACGTATCAAAAATATTTATATAATTCTGAAAAAAAGCTCAAAAGTCGCTCAAATGTTTTGAACATTTTAGTAATTTTACCATGTCTAAGTAAGGCTAATATAAGTAATCAACCCAAATTTCAAGTTTTTACGAATGTTTTTAAGCGAATTACAACAAAAAAACTCCCAAAATTAAAATGTCTATAAATAGCTCAAAATGGCTAAAATTCTCCGAACTTTAAACCGTAAGGAACAAAATTCAAAATACAACAATAAAGGTCATTTTTCATTTGAAGCAGTTTTTCTGATAGAAGACGTCGTCCGTAATTATTTAATATTATAAAATCGTGAAATCGTACATTTTTCTCCTTTAACCGCTTTTATTTTATATACCGTTTCGAAAATGGAAAAATGACCTTCTCTAAAGTACCAAATCAAGAACATTACCTTTCACAAAAGATGCTACACTTGATACTTTTGAACATGTTTAGGAGGGGAAAAAGTGTTTCCAGAATAAAAAAAAGAAATAATCATCATTGTAAAACCAATACATTCCTCGCTTCGCTTAGAATCTAAACCTAAATGTAGTTTTGGTTTCTATCGGTTTTAAAAAAAGGAAGAAGTTGGTAATTGCTCTGCTTTACAATAGGTGTTGAATGTACCTCGTCGTTTAATTTAGTCGCCGTGTTAGCTAAGGAATGACCAAAGAAATGTTTCATATTTTAATCAATCAATAAAATTTTAACAATTTATTTGTTTTATGAATTTAGGTATGCCATTAATTTTTGTAATAACGAAAATTGCATTAGTAAATATTACAATTTGTTTTCAAAGTTAAATTACTACTAACATTTCTTTGTCTCCCACAGTTTTGTCTATTATTATTATTTAGTCTATAGTTTTATTCTATAGTCTGTTTTACATTATAATTTGTATTATCGACAGCCCTCTTAAGTAACTGTAATACACTTGTTAAATTTAAATTCAATGATATATCATTCTATGGAAAAAACGATTCTGAGCGGAGTTGAACTGTCGCCTATATTATCACTAAGTATATTTCATATGCTTTTTGGTATTTGTATTTAAACCATATTATACTAGGTACCTACTACCTATACAAAAAAATATACTACAAATAATATTTTTAAATTGTACCAAAATAATTCACATCGTTATTTTTCGTTAAAACACTCAATTTCGAAGACAAATAAGTGCAAAAAAAAGTGGTTATCGCTCTGCTGTACATTAGGTGCCGTGTGGATCAGTATTATATTATATTATATTATAGGAGTGCTAAATTTGAATCCAATGATACCTAACCCGTTTTTCTGTCACTTTGTTTTTGTTTTTCTCGTTTTTTTTTTTTAAAACTGTGTGAAAATGTCTACTTTTTACCTTTATAATGCACCAAGGATATTCACTTTGCTATAGGAAACTACCCCCAAAGTTTGAAATTTAAGCATTATATCGACTAGTTATGCTGTACACAGATACACAAAAAAAAAACACATATTATCATTGTAAAATCAATACATTCATCACTCCGTTCAGAATCTAAAATAATTGTGTGTATATTTTTTAGATTTTTTAGTTCCATTATAAACTACTTATGAAGAATATTTTTCATATCTTATAATATTTAGTTAGGTAGCTATAATAATTGGAAATTTCATAAATTTTTATTGGATAATTTTTTAGATTGAATTTTAATTAGGTATGCATTTTGCGTATTTATTTATTTTATACTTACCTATATATTTATAATTTTCAAGAACTTTGACCCAGCAAACAGGGTTGGAATGAGAGGTTTGCGATAAAATCAGCTATTTTATTCTAGGTACTTACTACTTATGTATCTATTTAACCACGTTAAAAATAAGTTTTTATATAAGTTCATTTTTTTAAAATTTTTTTTTTACTGATTAGATATAGGTATATCATTATAGCTATTGAATATTTTAGATTTTTTATGGTTTTATACATTTTATAAAGATAATTCATATTTATTATTTGCGATTGTGATAATTATTATAACTTACGATTTATAAGGTAGATAATCACAAAAATACTAAAGTGAACATACCACGACTTGTTAAGTAGAAAATAATTAATACCAATGAATATTACTAGGTAAGTATATAGTATATGTATACAGATATAATACTTGTAGAACAAATAGTTTTACTTTAGCGTTCGAAAATCGTAAGGATGTCAACAAAAAATAAAGCAATACAACCGAAAAGAACCGGATGGTGTCAACTAATCCATGTGTTGACACTTGACAGTTGACAGATTTAAGGGTAGAAGTACCCAAAATGTAGTATGCATTTCATTATTTGAATAACAAGGCATCTTGGTATACATCTGGCATACTAACGCATTTTTAAAACTCCACCATCGACTGTTTATAGTCTACAATTTGGCTTACACAATACGCATATAGTTATGCATACAAGTACCTATAGCTGAGTAATACTGGAATTTGCTGTAATAAGTTGGTATACCTAATACTATGATCACAATATTGTAATATGCTCATGTAATATGTAAATTATACAAAATAAGTTCTAGAGGTATTATGAAAGTCATTAATATTGGCTACATTTCAATTTACCATACAGATAATATATATTTTATATGCTTGTTGTGACAAATTAATTAATTTTTTTTTTTTTTTTTGATATTAACCAAATATATTTTAAACATACTTTTAATGATCACTGTATATAATACAAGTTCGAAAACTTATTCGAGTTTTGCCATGGACATAATATATATTATATATATACATATATGCATGTATGTACATATATATATATCTCATAAGCATAAACCATTATTAACTTATTTTATTTTTCGAAATTCTGTATCCTTACAAGTAACAACTAATAAGTTATTTATTTATCGAATGCAACAGCCGATATAGCATTGTAAAATATTAATTATATAAAAATTATAAAAATTAACAATAATTATAGGCATAATAATAACTCATTATACACTATAATCTGGTGGTTTTTAACCTTTTGTAGATTACGGACCCCCGATGAAAAATTTTTAGATACTGCGCCACTGCGGAGTGCGGACCCCCTTACCAATTTTTTTTCGAATACCTTTCTTTTACATCTCATGTTAACATAACCAAAATTATAATAAATAATATTTTATATTATACATAATTACATATTATGTAGATAGTAGATACAACAAAACATATTAATTAAACATTTATAATAATATCTTGTCACGACGTATTAAAGCTGCCGCGGACCACAGGTTAAGAACCGCTGTTATAATCCATGAATAGTACGATTCAATAACTGTAATAAATAAAAATAAATGATCACCACCTGGCACTTTCACTGAAAGTCTTAGGACATAACACATGCTACATTCATCAAAAATCTCAATCTCAAATTATTTTAAATTTTGAAAATAGATATATTGAGAAATTCTACTATTAGGTATCAAATTATTTTATTTAATACCCAACCTCCTCTTTAAAAAAATATACTAACCAATTCAATAAGGCTCACCTCTATGCTATGTTTCAGTCGTATATATACATAATATTACATATTATATAATTATAATAATAATAAAAAATATTAAAAGCATGAAATACCTAATCCTATAGCTATAAAATTTGTTTCCTGGATTGATCCTATGAATCTTATAGATTGTAATTTTGTAGATGAATAGCAACATTTTAGCAAAATCGAACATCTATTTTGGAATAGATACCTTATTTATTAGATATATACATAATATTTTACAGAATCTTTATATTTTTTTTCGGTGAAATATAACCCTTAAAAGAATTTCAGTAGTGGGGTAGTCAAAACTGATATTCCCGCCTGTATCGCGTTGGTAATAATAACTTATAATATACCTATTATTCAGTGTTAAAGCATTGGTCACGGTAGTTTTTTTTCAAATCAATGTATTTACAAATAAGTGAAGACCCTTTTAAAAATCTTCACCTGCAGGTCACTGTGACGTCTGCACTGTATAATATAACATAACAGTAACCTGCAAACACTTAAAATGCTCTGCAATCGTATCACTTCACAGTTAACATATTATAAATAGTTAGTAGCCGATGCTAATTATTGTTCGTAGTCTACTCGGTGTTATCCATGTTATAGGGCATTTATGCGTGTAAATGAAAACACAAACCTATCTGTCTATATGAGGTATAAAATGTCAAGAATATTAGTATGTAGTCAGTATTATATACTAGGTGTCTTACTCGTCCTACTCCCAAGTGGCCAAGTCCCAAGCAAAACATTTTGAGGCGCCCTGGACACACGAGTTTTCCGACCCCGCCCACTTTCACGGTGCAATGGACACACAAAATAACAAAGTACCTACGTACAATACACGTGTATTATATAGACAAGAAGTGTATGCCGTTGGAGTCGTTGGACGGCCGACGACAACTACGGGATGCGGTACGTCGGTGTGTCTCTTTGTCCGGCGGACGCACGACTACGACGACGGATGCCAATAATAATGTGCGCCGTGCGCGGAATGACGCGATTTTATCACCACGACCGTACTACCTATAACCACAGCCGCGGCCGATTACCTATATATATGTATAGAGTTGGTAGTCGTGTGAATGAATGAATAATTATAAAATTATTTTTATCTAAATCATGTACCTATTCCTACTATCCCAAGAGGCAGGAAGGTATATTATACTAAGTACCTAATGATTAAATTAAATGGAACGGCGGAGGGTACGGTCTTGTACTCTTGTCCAAACACATGGACGTTACGATTTCCGATCACCATTGGACTGGTCGCGATTGTAGTCCCTAGGTGCATAAATAATCATAATGTTTAAATATTATTGATATAATGATATAAATAGTTGGTGCCAACTCTATACATTAAAACAAATAGTCAATCACGAGAACTGAATTACCTACACGCAGGAACTGTATAAACGTACCTATGTTAGCTGTTTTTAGGATAATATACCGACGTCATGCCTAGGAGATTAATGGAATTTTAAGTACCTAATTATATATTTCAGTCATATAAAAAATTTCACTCCAACTCATTATTTGACCAGTACTTATATTATTTTAAAATTATTAATAAATGTGATACAATTTTACACCAGTCAATATTATTTACCTTTCATCTGATTAATCTTATTTAGGAAATAAAAATAAATAAATTTTCTCGAAGATACGATGATCATTTATAATATTAAAGAATAAAAAGTGAAGTAAACGCGCATTTCGATATTTTGCTAGATATTTTAGAAATATTATTATGTTTAATTATTATATAAACTGTAATTTATAATGATGTAAATATGTAATATTGTTTATTGAAAAATAGCCAATTGGGGTGTAGGTACCTATTTAGGTATTTATGACAAAGATAGGTAATAGGTACCTATCGTATAATATTAAGAGAGGGGTATGGTTATCCTATCTTTTTTACTATTTAAATTTTGAATGTTAATTTAATTAAGCAAAAATAACCCTATGATAATTTATTATTCGTAAATTATTTTAGATATTGCAATCATAAATTTTGAATTCATTAAGTAACAGACAGTAAAACTATAAAACATACCCCTAAAATTCAAAAACAGTTTTGTAATGACTACAGCATGATTAATAAATATTTACGCAATTATGAGCTCACTTGCTTAAATTACTAAGATTAAGAATACATTTTTGATTTAAATTATCTAAAAACAAGTTTCACTTACCTCAATTAAGATTAAATCCGTTTTTTAAGTAGATAGTAATGTTACCTAGGTAGGTATGTATTATTATGGCTGGAATTCGTTTGATTTTTGATATTTAACGACATATTATATAGAATAATTCAATTTTGGAGAACTCTAATTTTATAGGTTAGAGACAAGGAGAATTAATATCCGAATATTTATTGTAATCGTGTTATATAGATATTCAGATAGGTATTAATAATTATATATTTATATATACTTCCATAGAATTTTTCAATTGCACAATTCATATTATATAAGATATTTCCAGTGACACATTTTAAGTATACCCATAACAATTTAATTATATCAATTTTTCTTTACTTCTAACTTATGATATGACGCAGGCTGTAATAAATCATAAATACGATTAAAATGGTTACATTCTACATTTAAAACAAAAAAAAAAAATTTATTTTATACTGTCAAATAGATGATAACTATTTACTAATTATAATAGTCTATTGTCAATAAATTCATATAACAATAGCCATTAGCCAATAATTACATATGTACAAGTACATATTACACTTTCATAACCAACACATTTGTGTTTAGTGATTAGTAATTACTTTTCATAGACAGTAAAACTTTGAATGACTTTAAATATAATGAAATAGGTTTTCTTGAAAAAGACGATAAAACCTATTGCATGTACCTAAAACTATCGTTATTTTTTTGTTTTCATTCTCAATTACCTACCGTCTCAATATTTTATTACACATTATATATTTATTATTATATTTAATAACGATTAGGAAATAAATTAAAAAGTTGTCCAGAGATGTTGATGAAGATTTGTAAATAAGCTTGAAGTATTATGTATAAAACCGGTTGTCAGATTTTATACAATGACGAGTTATTCAGTAAATTAGTCAAAGCCCAAAGCTGGACTACGCGCCCTCGCAACGCTGTTTGGCAATAAAGGTAGGTACAGCGAAAGATGCAGCGGTTAAATTTTTGCTATTAGTATCTTAACCCTCAGGCACGCGCTTGTTGGACACTTGTAGTTCGTATCACAAGAGTTTACTACACTCGCACACCTTGTACTTTCTATTACCTCCCACGCACAATGGATCGTTTATATTTTTACAAGCAACTTCCAAATGTCCCACTTTTACTTTTCGTCGTTTAAATAATGATATGTTTTTCACCTTCGTATTATTACCTATAAATTACATTAGGCAAATAAGGACAAGGACAGGAGCAGATAATAAATAAAAATTACTAAACAATTACATATACATTTATATATTTTTTCATCTCCTCTTCATCAATATTTAAAACTCTACTTAGGACAGAATATAAAAAAAAGTATTTACAAAATACAAATACAATATATACTTATATATATTTAAAAATACTATATATAAGTACACTAAATTGGATGATCACAATAAGTAAATAACAACATGATAAAGGTCGACTATATATATATTATATATATTTTTAGTAAACATTCCTATTAAAATTAATCTATTAATGAGATTTAGTTTTGTCTGTAAGACCAGGGAAATTCTTTAATTTTCTTTTTTTTAACTTAAAAGAACTCATTTAAATGCAAATTGAAACTAGGGCAAGAAGCAATTCTACTAAATAAGTCATAAAATCCTAGTAATAGTTGATACTCAAGTTAATAAAATATCTGAAACAAAAACAACATTATAATTTGTTAAATATAATAGTTGGTACCGCTAATATGATCATATTATCACAAACAAAAATGGATTAATTCTATAATAAGTAAAATTCAATAATATCTATATAAGTGGAATTTGATTTCATAAAAGTAGTTTCATTACTTTTTTTTTTTAATAAACATCTTAAGGGTATTATTCTATGAACTAGTAATCATATCAAGCGGTATTTACTATAATATTAACTATTATTACATTCAGTGTGAAAATGTTATAAATCTATGTTAAAAAATTAATATTACAGTCCGTAATCTAGCTTTAAATTTATCAGAAATTCTTAACATGAGTACCAATATAGATGGATTTATGGAAAAATATTTAATCCGGGACGGATGATATCATTTTTTGATAATAATTAAGATTTTTAAAAATATGAATGTTATAAAATTGTTACTAGGTAGATTTTGTAAGTACCTATGTAAAAAAAAAATGGCACAGACATGTTAGTAAAAAAATAAAGAAGCTAAACAATTTTTTAAGGATTAAATAAATGTGTTAAATATAGGCCAATTGTATTGTTTGTTCAATAAAAAGTATGTGATGTAAAATCAATGTTAAGTTTTTATCTCTTAATATTTTAAATTCAAGTATGTAAACTGTCATACTGATACTACACTTGGCCCCTAAGAAATAAAGCAGTCTTTGAAAAAAAAAATCATAGGTAATAAGAAACGAAAATGTTATATAATGGAATGTTGTTTAAGCTAAAGGAACACATTAAATTTAAACAGAAAAAATTACATAAATATTCTATGTACAAAAATAAAAAAATAAAAAAGAATAGTCAACTTATTTAGGGTCTATTTATTAAGTACAACAGTTATCCCTGTGATGATGAATTTTGATCGGATACATCTGATCTTCTGAGTTACGTTCATCAGCTAGTGATCTAAACCTAACAAATCCATTTTCAGCAACTAACATGGACGGTGAAGGCTGTATGGCTGCTCTCTCTGCATATGCGTACATACTTCTAGAGTCATCATCCATTCGTTTTAATGATCTCCTTTCAGTAGTGTGCGCAAATAACTGATGGTTAGCCAATGGTGGACCACCCATTGAGTATGTGTCATCATATATGTGTTTTCCAGTACGTAATGTATAATTGTGTACGGCTTGATTGGCACTGCAGATGGCTGGATAAATGTCATCTGATGGTGGATCACTCCGGGATACAGTACCACGACATGGGAACAATGTTAAGCCGGATTGATTTTGAGCTTCTTTTTCGCTAGTATATCTCAGTGGCTGTATGGATGCCCAAAATATCAAAAAGCATGTTGATATCTCAATCACACGTACAGAGAACTGATAACCCCACCATAACCATGGGTTAGGCTGATCTTTACCTAGCATTTCATAGACACCAACCATACCATATAATTGAATTGAAGCCATAAGAAGACTCAGCATACTAGTGGCTAATGTCACACGTACAGAATGAGCTAAAGTAGGGCGATGTTCATGGAAGCTAGCTCCAAATATAGTTCCTTGTTTCCTTAAGGAAGCATTAGTCATAGATCTATATAGACAAACATAAGTCACTCCAAGTATCACACATAATAGAATGTAGATACATTTGGATACTAATGAAAGTATATGAGCTTCTGAATAAAACAATACAATAATACAAAATGCCATATAGCAACAAATAAATATTGCCAACAATGATGATTTTTGTAAATTATAAAAAATTGTTTTTACATCAGTGGCTCGCAACAGAAACAAAAATAAAACTGAATATACAGTCAGTAAGAGTGGGAATACTATGTTCAAAGCCAATCCAGACACTTGAATAGATAATGTTCCGTTTACGTTATACGGATCATATAACAAATAAGCACTCCTTACACAGCCTATAATTATTAATAAACTATGTATAGTGACAAAGTAACCACATGTTAATAATTTTTTAAATGCTCTTATCCTTGCTATACTAACCATGGAACAAAATACCAATATTAAGAAAAGTATAGCAATTAAATAAACATGAACATCCCAAAAAACTCCAAGAATATACCTGGCTCTTGGTTCAGGATGATCTGGCATAGATATAATCTCTGGATGTGATTCAGGTATATCAACATCATTTTTTGACTCCGTTACTTGTTGCTCCTTAAATATTGAAGGTTCATTTTCAGTTGTTTCTTCAGATGTTGTTTCATATACTTGTGATGAAGATGTGGTTTCAATTTGCACAGTTCGTTGTGTGGGCTTGGGAACTTCTTGTTTAACAGTTCGAGATGGTTTAAGATCCTGGTCAAAGTTTGGCTTATCGTTACCTAATAATCCATCCATTTTTTTACCGTTATCATCAAACAATATTCTAAAAACATTTGGGGTTGACAAGTTTTGTACTTGCTGTACCACAATACTATAAGTATCGTTAAGGCCTTTGAATCCATTAACTGCTGTAGTACTAGTTGGTTCAGAATAAGTAGATTCTGGTACTCTTAACTTATTCAAACTAGGTGTGTTAATTGTCTTCTTTTTTGTATCTGCTACTGGAACATCTACAGGTCTGATAGGTATAAATTCTTTTTCAAATTTTGCCTGCACAATTCCTGGCCGCCTAGTTTGTAATGGCTTTTCTGAATTACTACCCCTAAGTGTTGGTTTATCAGCAAATGGGTTGAACCGCTCCGGTGGTAAGGGTGGAGTAAAAGTGTTTCGATCTGGAGGATTGTAAGCAGGTATTAGACGGTTAGTTGGACTAGTTACATGCTGCTGTTGTTGAGATGAATTTGTCCGTGAAGCCCGAGAGCCTGACCCTGGCTTTGACGCTAGCGTCTTATTGAACAGCTCATAGTCTACACCATCGGTTAGCACCCGTCTGTCTAATACACCCATGTCATGATCGAACATTTGTGCATTGCTGTCAGACACCAGGAGCCAAAGCATTGCCGCAAGCAATACCTGTGGCATGACTGGTCGCATTTGCGTGATATCAGATACGGACTCCTTTCATTATTATAATATTGTCGATTTAGGTTTTATTTTTCAAAAAAACACTAACTCGTCCGTGTTATTAAATGTAACATGTCAACTTACGATAATACCCTGAACATTACAAAACGGCCGGGTTCACAGGTGTCGGCGGCGCACAGGATACCGATGCAATCCTTTGTCATGATATGCTGTCGAAGCGACCACGGTAGCTCCTAAGTGTGTCAACACATTTTTACATCAAAACTCGCGCACACCACGTCGTACTACGTTCGAACGATCACGACACACGAATGTATAAGTTGTGTACGGACGATACGGCACCTACGAAAATCGCACTTACGAACAGTGAATATACGCCCGGAAACAATAAACATTCCTAATAAACCATTACGTCTGGTGCGCCAGCCATTTGCATTTTGTTATAATGAATTTTCCAAAGACTACATAATAATCATATGTTTCATGGATGTTATAAACAAACACATTAAAATCGATATAAAAATGTTTGCATTTATTTGTTTGAAAATGTTGAATTTAATGAAAAAAATTACGATCTCATATTTTATACACTGCTTATAAGTCTATAATTAATAATTAGATACATTAATTGTTAATTAATATTTGAAAAATAATTTCTAGGTTGCTAACTTGTATAATTATGTGATAAGCGAATGTGCTAGATATTAACCACGGGCCAAGATAAACCTTATATCTTAGTCCGTGATATTAACATTATGATCTTGGTTTAGATGATAATGGAATAAATTTTAGCGCAGTAAAGTTGTAGCGCTAGCGCGGCTGTTAACAATTTAACATGTAAATGAGATACAGTAACTGATATCACTATATCAGTTATTTAAAAAATATTAAAAGAGACTCATTATTAAAATTTAGAATATTTAGGATAATCCGTTTAAAAATTGGCAATATGATTTTGAGATTTAGGTTTATAAAAAATTTTTTTTTCTATATAATTCCTTAAATCTATTTGTTTTTAATATTGATTATCTCAATATAAGCTAATAATGAGTAAAAGACCGAGAACGGAACCACCAACTAATGGTCAAGAAGACATTTGGGGCGATGATTTTACTTACGATGAAGTGAATTCTATTGTTAACATTGAATCATTAGCATCACAATCACATTTTCCCGGTGAGTCACTTAATACTAAATCATCTAAACTATAATTAAATAATATAGGTAATTATAATTTTGTTTTAAGATAATGTTTATCCAAACAAATAATTTTGCCATTTGTTTCAAGACTAATATAGTTATTTTATGATGAATACATCATGAAGTTCAAAATAGTGTTAAATTATTAATTAAATTTATGTTTTATATTTATGTATATAATATCATATTTTAATTATGTTCACTTTAAAAATTAATATGTAAATATGTTTTAGTTCAATCTAAATATGACTCCTTATTTTCCAGTCAATTTAAATAACCCCAGAAATCAAAAAGATAATCAGATTAGAGAAGGAGAGATTAAAAATTTAAAAAATAAAATTAAGCAATTAGAAATTCAACTAAGCAATACAAAACAAGAAAATGATGATAAATTTAAAAACATGAAAAATATTATTGACTGTAAAGATACAGAGCTTAAATTTCAGGTTAGTTATTTATATATTTAAGTTTATTTACTTATCATATTACATTGCAATACTTATTTTTTATAGCAACAAGAAATGACTGCTCTTAAAAATAAGATAAAAGAAATGAAGATAATTAACAAAGTTATCCCTCAGAAAAATGTATCATTTAGTTGTATGAAAACTGGAAGTAATTCAACATTATTGTAAGAAAAAAAAATTTTTTTAAATTATTACCTACTAATTTTAAAAATATTTAGGCATAATGCTTCAGAACACAATACAAAAAAAAATATATCAACTCAAACAATTCAAATCAAGAGCAATGAACAATATTTATTAATAAAAAATCATTTTCCTGAAATAAATAAAAGTTATGAAAAGCTAAAAAAATGTTTGTATACTGATTTATTTGGTATTCAAAATAATCAAAATGGTAAAATAAATATTTTTATTTATAAATGAATACATCAATTAACTTCATTTAAAATTCTTTATTTTTTCATTTACTAGATGTAAAAAATTTAAGTACAATACAAGATTGTCATTTAATTTTAGCTAAATTGATGGTGTTAGAAACTTTTGATGAACTTCAATCTTACTCATTAATTGAATTGGTAAATTGAAAAAACCAATTATAATTTAATCCTTAAAAAATATAATTATTTTAATTTTTCTACTTTTTTTTAGTTATTTGAAAATTGTAAACATTTAATAGAATCTACAGTTAAAATACTTCAAGAGACAATAGATGATGATGATTTTGTCATCAGAGAAAAACAATTAATTTATAATTACTTAAATTCAAATAAACAATATTTAAAAAATAGGTTTTCTATGTAAGATAATTATTTAGATAGATATTTTAACGTAGTGAATTTGATTTTTTAGCAAATATTTTTTTAGGTTTGATCTTCAATTCTCTCATTTATTGGATTGTATATCAGTATTAACTACTATTTCTAGTATTGTTCCAAGGATTGTAATGAATCATACAAATAATTTATTTCAATCATTTGTACACTTTTTACAAATAATTGGTTCACAAGTAATATATATATATATTTATTTTAAATAATTCTAATTTTAACTATCTAACTATTTTGTAATCTTATTGATATAGAGTCGTACCCTAGAATATGTTTCTGTAATTATAGCACTGATTAAGTTTCTTACAAATTTATGTAGTTGTAATTGGGAAATAACAAAACAAAAGTGAGTAATAAAATAATTGAAGTATAATTATATTTATTTTTCATAATTCTGATCACTAGGCAATTAGACATTTATGATATAATTAAAGAAATAGTATTCTGCCGTCCATGCATTAACATTATACAAGAATTGATCAATTTATTAAGCAACATTTCTATGTATACAGAGATAACAGACAACCTATGTCAATTATCTAGTAAGTTAAACAAGTTTTAAAATTTAATTGTTTTTAAAAATTAATTAGATTTATACAAACCATTTTTTTTTTTTTTTTTTTAATGTGTATTGAACTAAATAATTCTATTTTCTATACAACTTTATAGTAACTAATAAATAAATCAAGCATTTCTATTTTATAATTTAAATATCACATATTTAAAACCTTTTATATCTTATTAAACTGTTTATATTTATATACATTTTATTCAATATTATTATTTTCTTTTTAAATTTTAAATTGATATTGAATATTGATATTTATATTATTAAATTCAACCTAGTTTATTAATTTAATACTTATACTTATTCCAAATTATAGATTATGTTAAATATTATACATTTAAGTTGAACAAAATTTAAATTTAAAAAGAAATTAACAAACATAAATGTATTGCTAATGACCTCTAAATAAAATAAATTATACACCTAATGATTAACTTATTTAAAAAATTAAAATACTTAATGTCTTATTGTTAAATATCATCTTATTTATGATTAATACTATATATATTTATTTATTTTTAGCTCCTAAAACATTTATTCTATCTGACAGAGTTAGTACATTTACAACAGGTAGACACTTTACATTTTTTTTATAATTTATTTTAAAAATAATCTTATGATTATTAATTTAGGAACATGTGTTCTTCGGGTCTTTTGTCTTCAGCTAGATCTTCTCAAACACAGCAATCATCTTATTACAAACTATTTATATTTTGTAAATACACTTCTAAATAGTTCACATGTACCCAAATGGATGCATAAAATACCAAATAAAACATGTGATTGCACTGCATCATTTATAGAATTAACTATACAATGTTTATACATTGTCTTCAACATTTATGAAAAAGGTAAGTTTTTGGTCAGCAAATTTTTTTTAAAAATGAATTTTGTCTTTTTACATGTTTATTATTTAGAAAGAGAATCTTGTGACATTGATTTATTAAAACTTGTGGATGAAATTGTTGAAAATAGTTACTCTATTCTTTATCGTTTGGGAAAGTTAGACGAAGAATTTCGCCCTCACATAAGTAAATGTAAGGGTCGTTATGATGTTATTGTACGAAAAATTCAAAAGCTTGAATTTGACAAATCAAACAGTAAGAGATACTTTTTTTGTTTATTGAATTAATCATAATAATTTTAATATTTGTATTCATAAAGAATTTTTAGTAAAAGAATTGAGAAAATTTGAATTCAAATCATTACCGCATAGCCAATACAATTCTTCTGTAATTTATGAAGTATTTCCGATTGATAAACCAAAGTTTACACAAAAATCACAATATCAATTTGATGAACCTAACGAACAAATTGTTGAAAATAATTAGATCGTATAGAGCAATATGCTGGTGTGTATAATAATTATAATATCTTAACAAAATATAGAATAAAAATATTTATTATAGTAGTTATTCAATAAGCTCTTCCTCATCACTGAAGTATGAATTTTTACGGTATACTTTTTTATTTTTATGGAATACTTCAACTTCCGTAGATAAGTCAATATTTTTCTCTTGCTGAAAAAAAAAATAATTATGTTAAAAATATATTACATATTAATTTATATTAATAATGCTTACTTCCTCGTGTATTACTGCACTTAATGTCTCCATATGAGATAAATCACATTCTTCTTCATCGCTATTTCTTTCCTTATAATTTTTAGTTTTATCGTAAAATTCTGTATCCTCTTCTGAACTAGGATAAGATTCTTGATTCTGTAACAGAAAATTCAGAATTTAATTTATATGTAGTAATTTGTTATTTGTTAAATTAAACATTCTTCTTACTTTGCTACATTTTTTGTTACCATTTAAATTTTTTTTTTTTTTTTTTTTAGGTGGTGGCTGTCGTTCACCCAAACAATTTTCAGGACATTTGTAACTAAGATGGCCTTCTTTGCCACATTCATAGCAAAAACTTTTGTCAGTATACTGACGTTTCCTGATAAATTCTGTACTACGGCCATTATCTAGTGCAATAGAACTTTTTAATGTTCGTCCAAACATCTAAGACACAAATTAAAATAGTTTTTTTTTTTAAGAGGTATAGATAGGTAAAAAATTTAATTATGATATTTATATCATTACTTGTATGCCATTTGTAAATTTAACACAATCGTTAGCTTCATTTTGATTGAGAAATAATACAAATGCCACTCCTTTACTTTGGCGAGTTGTTTTATCTTTAACTATAGTAACTCTAATATAACAAAATTATATTAATTATAAATTAAAGTGATTTATTTAAAATGGTGCAAAATTTAAGTTTAAAATTATTGCATATTTGATATTTATTCAATTTATTTATTATTGATATCATTTGTATATTTATATTTTTATATTATTGTTTTTTTTTTTTTAATTTGTTGATTTTATGAATAAAATAAGTTCACATTTGATTTCTTTGATTCAGCTATACAGTTACCAATTGTTGGTTATATATTTATTCACCATTGATGTTCATTTTTAGGGAATTAGTTTTATAAATTAAAAAATTAAAAATAAATTTACTAAATACAAAATAATTATATTTATATTAATAAATCTAAATTTACTACTTAAAAAAAAAATAATCAATCTTTTGTTTTAAATTGTTTAATGTGTTACTATACCAAAAATAAAAAATTCTAGTTCATATTTTGTGAAAATGGAACAGCTTCTTAGTACTATGTAGCTGATTCTGGAAATTGGGTAGAAGCAAATTCAAATTTTCATTTTGGTTTAAATAGTAAAACAGAATTTTATACTTAGTTAATTTTATATAAAATATAAATTTATGCAATTTTGTTATTAAATAGTATTTGTGTATTTGTTCTTTTTAACTTTTTGTTTTTCAAATATTACCTATACTAAAGTAATTTTTATTTTTGTTAATTTTACTTATAGTCCAACATGATGTGTATACATATCATTTTACATTATTTTTAAATTGTAATTATCACAGTATGGGCCATTAAATAGGTAAGAAAAAAATCATTTTATTAAGAGGACATTATACCCGCATGTGTTGTCTCCGTATTCCAAGTGTGTAACTTGGCATATTTTACACTTCGCAGAACATGTTTATCTAAGTTAATTTAAAAAATAGAGAAATTGACCTCTTATAAAATCTTAAGGTATGATTATTATCTAGTCAACCTCACGGTTTTTTATATTATATTTTAGTTTTAAAGCGAGTTATGAGTATTTTAAAAATTGTAAATGGTTGGTAGATTTTAAAATACTCATAACTCGCTTTAAAATTAAAATATAATAAAAAACCCATGAGGTTGACTAGATAATAATCTTGCCTTAAGAGATTTTATAAGAGGTCTTAACTTAGATAAACGTGTTCTGTGGAGCGTAAAATATGCCATGTTACACACTTGTAAGACGGAGACAACACATACGGGTATAACGTCCTCTTAATTTAACTTTTAACAGATTAACAAACATAATTGATTTAGACTCATTAAACTTAATAATTTTATAAAATAATTTTTTATTTACCCAGTCTTTAGTACCTATATTATATTAACACATAAAACAAAAAGTAAATTATTATTTAAGGTCCGCGCCACACTAGAGCGATTTTGATGAGCATTTCACCGCTTTCAAATTCATTAGATGAAAACACATTCCATATAATACTATAAGTAATATAATAGAGTGCGACAAAAACGCAAAAACCATAACAAACAACAGTGGCAAGGGGTAACACACGTTATAATCACACAAATGTGGCTAAATTTAGTACTCTATTTTATATTACGCCTCATAAATATTATTTATCCTAAATACCAAAATTAGTTCATAGTTAATGTTATTATAATATTATAGTGTACTTTAACTTTAAAGAGTTTAAGATAATATTATGAGTCGCACAAGAAAATATATTTTATAAGCGTATATACCTACTTAACTACTTTTCCATATTTTTCAAATACTTTATGTAAATCGTTGTTTGTTAAGTTGAATGGAAGATTCGAAACATATACTGTGCATTTGCTTGGAGCTAATTTATTCATAATAAATGATAATTAAAAAAATAAAAACTAAGTACTGATTACTGACGTATCATTTAAAAAATAGTTGGTCTTAAAACCACGATTTAAGATGGTCTATCTTAAATCGTGCTTAAAACTGATGAGTCGATAAACAGAAAATCTTAAATCATTAATGATGAAGAATATGTAGAGATAATCTTCATGATCATAATATTATTCTATTATACAACTATACAAGGTAGATATAAAGAGGTGTAAACACTTCCTATATTG
>VUJU01001428.1:12998-57473 GCA_009835225.1 Aphis craccivora | reverse complement strand
TCATAAACATATACCAGATACCTATACGAAAAAATAAACGAAAATATGTTTCAGTTAAATTGTTAATCCAAATTTCAATTATTATTTATTTATCTATATCATCTGATTTTGTCTATAAATAAGAATAAATTAATCTGACCGACCGTTGTGCGTCATTAAAGTGAAAATAAATGCATAAAAATATGTATATGCATTATGATTAGGTACCTATGTATTATAATATTATGCTATATATTAAACGATAAAACCGGTGAAGTATTGCGTATAATATTATTATATAAACTATTGCGCGGGAAAATATAAGCACGTGATTTACAGAGTCAATGAATACAAAAGGTGGGCTGGAGGGAGAAGATTCCCGCCAAAATTTCGCAGTCGGCGTCGCGACCTACCATTCGTTTATTTAAATCGTCAGCGGTCATGGCGTCGCACATGCGATATTATATGTACCTAATATAGATATACCTTCATACAAAATGATTCACCGAGAATGCTACCCTCTTTTTTCTTTAATAATGCGCAGTTATTCAAATTCTGATACCTGAAATTTTTAAATATTTTCAAATTCATGACATTTTTTCTACTACTAAAGGAATGAAGAGTGGCTTGTGGAAATACATACTTCTATTTTTAAAATCAGAACCACAACCTTTTTTACAGTAAATAATTTAGTTGGTAATTTTTCTAAAAATTCTAAAGTACCTATCAAAATCAAAATGTAAACAAACAGTTATGGATTTATTTAATTCTGTGTACAGTGTGCTAAGGATAGTAAGTCCATAATAATTTGGAAAATATGGGGTACATGGTGAGTTGAAAATGGTATTAATCATTATAAATCTAATAAAATATATAATTTATAAAAATGGTTAAAAGATAATAAACAATAAATCCAATACTAAATTTATTTTATAATAAAATATGTACTATTATTCAGGAATTATTAAGGGTATTTTAATTACCAAGAAACAACTCATATAACTCATATAAGACGAAATTATATATTATTTTTTTGTTATAATTCAATGACATTATTTATGGAGACTTAAACTTTTACATACTTATAATATAAAATTTTATTATACGCAATGATGATATTTAAAAAATAATGTTTATTAATTTTAATCTATTACCTGTTCAAACAATGAACCTATTCATACTATATTATAATACTTATTATACGTTTATCATACATTAATAATTTAATATTGTACAATGTATACTATTATATACTATTTTAATAAATGCAATGTTTTCGGTAACAATTAAATCAACCTACTATAATACTAATAGTAAAATAAATTAAAAAATACGTATTATGAAATGTACATAGTTGAAAATCTGTCAGTCACACAGCTTATAGACTCCGTTCAGAATTGTTTTTATATTTATTTATTTATTTATTTACTATCATTGAATTTAAATTTAACACATCTATAACTACGACCCACACAAAACCCATACTTAAACGGCAAAGCGATACCCACTTGTTTTATTACTGAAAGTTAGTATAAAATGTAAATTTACTTTGAATAGAACCATTATCAATCTTACAACAAACAATCGTAAAAATTATGTAGGTACTGGTAACTGACGGAAAGACAGATGGATGGACTACGCAATGGGCTATAAGGTGTTCTAAACTAATGTTAGAAACTTAAAATTATAGTACCTACGTTATTTAGTATGCGATAATCTCAGATACTACTAAACTAGTTGGCACCAAATTTTGCTCGAATAATTCCTTGAAATTTGTGGAGCTTTGTTTTTCGAACCTATAGGACGACTCACTCAAGAATTTAGTTACACTCAAACAATTTAATATTTTTTATTTATATATATATTTTTATTAATATAGGTTACAAAAAAGAGACTTTTAAATCTTTTCTATTATATTATACATTAAAAATAATGTATGTTCACATTTTATATAATTTAATTAAAACTAAATGACAGATTTTTACAAACATTTCAGATATAATTTTTAAAGATATCAGGAAAGTATAAAACGTAGTTTTATCTATATTGAAATATAGATAAAGCGCTATATTCAATCCACCCCAGATCAATTTCCCCTATCAATCGAAATAAAGCGAGATATACCGATACCGATTTGGCAGCGAACTTACACCACTACACAAAAACCGAAATATATCGATATAACATAGTGAAATATTGAATAATTGTTAATTTTTACACGGTGGATAGATTATATCGAGTTATACAGCTAGTTATAATGCACAATGTGAAATATTAACGAATATTTGTTACACAAATATTGGCACTTACTATTTTTTTTTTTTTTTTTATGGACTCATTTAGGATTTAGCACATTTTATTACTAATATTGCATAATATTTATTAAGCATATTATATGATACAATTATGTGACGTTACAATGTAATATGTATTTATGGTATACTAACAATATTTTTTGAGTGTAAAATAAAATACGAAAAACAACGTTCAAGGTCACCCGCTGTTGCAGCCGTCGCCCGTCGTTGCGAGTTCAAGGCGGAACTCGCGAAATGTGTGTCGTCACTGCCGCCGCCACCGACCTCGACCGGACACCGTTTGGTCGGTATATATATTATAATATCGTGATTTGTAATACGTAGTAACTATACAGTATTGTTATGACGGTCTAGACGTTCCGAACGTCTAGGAACGTGAGGGTGGGGAAAAGGGTTGTACTCGGTAGGGCCGGAAATCGAAAACGCAGGTCTACGATATATTTCACCGTTCCAATATCATATACAACTTATATCGACTATTCTGCTCAAAGAACTCATTAACTGTCGTATATAAATCTTCATTCGATTACAATAATACATAGGTAGGTATCGTTAATTATTATATTATTATACAATCAAAATACGAAAAATACGTCAAATACTTCTAGTCGATAATAATAATTTCAATAAAAATGTATCCAAGTAAAGAATAACAATAATTTACAATTTAAATGATAAATTTAAAATTATATTTAAAAATTGTTAAATTGTTATTATATCGATCATCTACGGATTTGAAATGATTTTTTTCAATTTTCCTACAATAATGAATTTATTTAATTTCTAGTTTTTAGACTTTTTGACTACCTACCTATAGGTACACATATAAAGACTTCCGTATATTCTTTAATTACTTGATTTTGAATTTAATTTTATTGTCCCGAGACGATACAAACTTTTTGTATTAATGAAAACCATCTAAAATTTGATAAAATGTCCAAATTAATAAGCTATAATATGTATTAAGGATCATTGAAAATATTCCCAGATAATACATTTGGTAGATATGATTATTTTAAAATTATAATATTATATAGGTTGATAATATGAAATACTATGATTTATGTTTGATATAAAATTACCATTAATAGTTATAATTCATCACTTATTACCTATCCTTATTAGTACCTGTATATAATAATTAATATATTATATAGGTAATAGTTAGTAACTTCTATTAGAAATTTAGCCAAACTGTTGTATCTGTACGTTTTATCAACAACGAAGCCTAAGTGTAATATTTCGTGTATTTGGTATATGAATTACATTGTTTACCAAGGCGTTTAATAGAAGTGTGTCCCGTCGTATATTACACATATGTAAACCTACTGTATTATATACATGTGTAAACCACGGACGTGATCGTCTGACCTGTATAACTAAAAACGGATGTTTACCCGTTCATTCTTCTTTCTGGACACTGACTACGGAATAACGTTTTGTACATATGAAATATTTGTAATTTCGCAGCCGTATAGGTTAAATTGTATATAACATATATATATATAATAAATATATATTATATATATCAATGCGATGAGGAATTTTCTTAGGGTGCATTGTACTATTAACAATATTTGTCGCAATATAGGTACACTGCACGCGTAATATATGTAGAAAAAATATAAAAATATGCATATTGCATACTTACAATAAATAAATAAAACACATTTAAAAGTATATTTTTTTTTTAATTTTAAGACTTAAAGTATATAAAATATAAATATATGATATATATATATAGGTACTTAGTACTCGGTCATATAATAAATGTATTTAAATTGGTATTTTTATAGTTTGTAGAATACTTTTTAAATTAAATATTTATAAAGCATTTTAAAATACTGTCTTGGACATATTTGTTAGTGAAAATCATACAACTAATTATAATTATTTTTCAAAATTCAAAAGAATTATTATTTGTGACACTGTTATTTCTTATTAATAATCATTATATTAATTAATTTAAATTAATATCAAAATATCAAATTATTTGAATATGAATTAATTTTATATATCCTTAACAACCGTTAATTTATTATTTAAATAATATTAAAAGGATTGAGAATTAGAATAAAACAAATTGTATTTGTTTTTATTAAGTAATTCAAAGTTCTAAATTCCAATCGTGTTTAAATGTGAAAATACTTTTTTAAATTAGTAATTAGTAATTATTACAAAATTAATTAATTTACCTAAAACTTACTTATACATTTGAATGGGTAAAATTAAAAATGTAAATGTACTTGATAGTTATTTTAAAAGTATTGAAATACATTCCGAGTTATTTTAAATGTATTTCCTGAGTGGATGGATTTGTATTAAAGATAATTTTAAATGTATAATACTATTAAAGTTAAACATATAACGATATAATATATTCAAATATTTAAATATTAGTGAATCAAATACGTGTATAATATTTTATTTGTGTTACGAAACAATAATTTAACTATTAAAAAAGTAAAGATATAAAATATTTTAAACTATAATTCTACAACCAGAAAACCGATTAAAAAAGATCTCTTATCTGTCATATACCTATAAATATCAAAAACATAAATATAGGTACAAATTTATGTTTGTACTTACGCATGATTCTTGTTTTTATATTTATTTTTATAAATGATGCGGCCAGGGAGGTAGCATGGAGATACTTAATTCCCTCCCTGTTTCGAGGTTCAAACGAAAAAAATAAAGGTATAAATACATGTAGTCATTAATTGGTTAATCTGGTTATTAACACATAATATGCAGTTGTAACCTGAACCTGATAAGTGATCGAAACCAAGTGTTTAATTGTTACTAGGTTTCTTTATAATACCCAGTGTGTGGTTGATACCCGGTATGTGGTTGTTACCAGGTATGTGGTATCTCACGATACGACACGAGACGGTGTAGTGTGAACCCGGCTTGGTACTAAGTATCTGGTTGTAATTTATTAGGTATTGAAAATTAGTTACTTTAAAACAATATTATAAATATTATGTAAGTATAATTTCATAGTATGATTTCCGAAATGTTAATACTTAACTTATGCTGCAAAATTAAGAAAATACCTTGAATATAACGACAAAAAAATATTTTAAAATATTAAATAGAAGTGGGTTTGTTGAAAAAAAATAGTGACTCGCAATTAATGGTCTTAAATAATTTGGTATTATTTGCTATCAATATATTTCAAGTTTTAGGATATAGGTCGGCCAATTTCATGTACGTACAAATTGCACCGCTTAAAAGAAAAAAAAAAGAAAAATTTTTTGCATTTTAGCCCCGCGGTTTTTCCTACAAAATCAAATTCATCAAATTTTAAAACTCGGACTGTCAAATTTTCACGTCGAAACACGGGTACACTCCATATCCGTGCAGTCGTTAGTCGTGTAAGTATAATTTTGTATTACAGCGCGTGACGTGTATTCATAGTTCATAATCGTAGTCCACAGATCACAGACTACTGACTGACTGTTGGAATTATTTATTTATTCACGATTGTAAATTAGTAGCATAGCTGATATAAACTCAACCGTAGTCTTCGTCACTGTATTTTTTATTATATAAAAATAATTATAATAATTAATTTACTTCTATTTTCTAGCTACTATACCTCACGCCCGTCCCACTAGATGTTTTGCCGATATAAAGCGTATGTTCTGGATTGAGAATTAATAATATGATATGTATAATAAAATAATTTATTAAAAAGTTGTGGCACGATGGTCGCTAGATCCTACAATTAGTGTGGTTTACTGTCCAGAGATAGATCTTTTATCGGAACTCGGGTAAGACGTATAGGTACCATGTAATATATTATTATAAAGATGTAATTGTCTTAGGTAATAGGTACTATTCGGTTTAAACCAATATAATATAATATGTATTATACCTAATCAGGCAACAAATAAAACGAACGTTTCTTTTTTTTTTTAATGAGAAAAGAGTTAATTAAAAAATATAATGTCTGTGTTATGTCGGTAAGAAAAACCGCGATAACCATCAGAGTAATCAAGCCCAACGTTTAACTCATAGAATGTATAATGTTTTCAAAGGAGTTTTAAAATAAAATCATATCTATTATAATCTGATAACATTAACACGTCTCGTTATTTAATAAGTTTATTATAACTATACTTAATTTATAAACATAATTTAAGTATTAAAATATGTATATTATTATTATTAATTAAATTAAATATTATGATTTTTTTAAACACAAATTGTTGACTTACTGTTTATGTAAGTAAGTTAACTGTTTTCCAAATTCCTGTGTGTTTAAAGACACATATTTGCTATAACTACATACAATGTATACATTACACACTTCATAAAATTTCTTAAACACATTCCGATGACAAGATAAATTTAGTATACAAACGATAATTTTTTATAATTAGTTAAAGTTTTATTAACGTCATGATTTTATAAATTGTTATTTTATAAGCTGAACTTTTAATAAATTAGAATGAAACTATTACATATGAACATATGATAAATATACTGAATAGTGTATAGATAAAAAAATATATTTATTTTATTAATTATATAATAATTTTTTTAACGTAATTTTTGTCGTTCTTAAGATAATATTATAATATACCATTATACCAATAAGAAGTAAAGAACTTATATATTAAATATTTAACTTTTTGTTTCTATAATGCATTTAAATTATATGTATAATATTATAGATTTGGCTAGAATAACATTATTAAAATAATACACTCTACAATCTACTTATATAGGTAGGTATAGAATGTCCACGAACCATGGTGATATTATGAACTATTTAAATGTTTCAAGTTAGGTTATGATGGGTGGCGGCGTTGTGTGTAAGCCATAAAGAAACTTATTTACCCTAAACTAATATCTAACTGCATAAAGGAATTCTTAACATGTTTGTGTACTCGGTTAACGAGTTATGAAAATCCAAAATGGTTTAAGATAAAACTTAGTATTCTACTGTAGTAGGTATAAAAATATCATGTGTACACTATACCTACATAGGTATAATAGTATGTATACAATAAAAAACCCTGTCATAACTGATATTACGTACATATTCCATGGAGGCTCCACAACATCATATTATTATTTATTAAACTAACAAAAATTACGCATACTATTACAGTTTATTACAGTTTTTTTAATAATATAAAACTGATATATAACCAATACATAAATAATTCGACAACTTTTAACTTGCCTAACTAAATTTTAAATGTGTCCACGCTATTTACAGCGTATAAAACTAAAATAGACAGAAAGAAAATTGTATTAATGGTCGACTAAAATTATATTTTAATATAATGTATTTACTAAATTTGTAGTCACAACACAACAAACATAAATAATTATAAATTTGTGATGCAAATATTTATGCAGTACCTATATAATATACCTTTGACATTATTATAATATGTTTTTTATAATGTGCACTCTCGGTCTTAGATGATTTTGAAAATTATATTATGTTGTAGCAAATAAACCTTTTTGTGAGATTGTCGCGTTCGGGTATGATTATAATACATATAATATATATGTAAATTATATATATATTATACAAATAGTACATGTATTTCTTAAAGACAAAAACTCATACACACACGATAAACAAATAAGAGATTGTTTCACACACACACACATATTTTGTGTTATAGACTAAACAGATACCAACCAACAAAACGCACTTCTCCTGACGCAGCTCGTACAAAAAAAAAAAAAATAATGGTCAGATAAGTGATGGAATTTAAGGTGACTTAGTCAAATACAGTATGTAAGATAAGGAGAGTAGAAAAATGTAGCGCTTTCGCTCAGTATTTGATCTTCACACACATAAGTCAGTATTTTACAATACAGAAAAAACTTATTGAAAGGATTTATGTGCAACGATTCTATATAATATCACAAATTATTTCTAAATGCGTGACCTTCTCAAATGGTTTTTTTTTTCAAATTGTATTAGTTATATGGGTTATATGGCCATATATTTTATACATCAAAACATGTTTTATTTAATAATGACACATTTGTACCTTTTACAATATACTGGTGGTCCGTCGTTTTAAAATATGATAAAATACTTTCAAATTGACTTACAACGTGACTACATGACAGTTGTAAAAAAATCACTACTTGTGTCTCAATGTAGACATTTAGAATTTATTGACTTAATAGTTTATGTATAAACATATAATATAAAATATACAAATTATAATAGTTGGTTTAAGGTTAATTATAATTATACTGTTCAAAACGCTACACATCAATTTGTTATAAAATATGTATTAACGATATAGTAGTTTTATGTATCACCATCTCAACGGCTAAATATATTATCTGAAACAATGGTATATATTATTAAAGTTTTGTTTGTATGCGAAGTGTAATATAAATAGTAATATATTGTTATACTAATATTTTTTGAGATTTTAAAGTTCAAGCCGATATATATAACTCATGAGATATCACTAAAACATACGTTGCATGATTTGACCTTGATAAAATCAAAAACGACCATGTGTTTGATTTAAAACAGTAAGGCAACAGCTGTATTACAAATTAAATCTAAAATTCTAAAACCATTTTTCAGAACGAAAAACACACAACACAATAATAATAATGGTCTACTCTGCATTGACCTATTTGTGCTGTCCAATAATAATAACAATGTTTGCAGTGCACAACAGCAGCCACATATTTAAATAACAATAAATAATAATAGGTACCTAAGTAATTCTTCGCTGATAATCAATAATCTCCGAGTTGAATTTCTTAACGGTTTCGAAAAATATGATAAGTTACTATCGACTGTGATACAAAATATATCGTGTTTCAATATTTTGTATAGGCGCTTGTCAACTAAGCTACAAACGCGTAAAATAACAAAAATGAAAACGATTTACGATACAAATATTAAGTAAATTACTAAAAATATATACGAAAATATCATTTTTGTATCTATTGCCTTCGTCGTATAGAATCATGATCGCATAATGGAACAAAGCTGGTGAAAAGTTCCAATCGCAATAATACAATACAGTCAATATATTAAATTATTAATATATCGAAGTATTATACAATATAATTATGGATGCTTAATTTAAAAACTAATACAATGCGTTAATGATCTCAAACACAGTATCAAAAAAAATTAAAAACTCCAAAAATGAAGTTTTAATAAATAATTTTAACTTAAAATGTCTAACAAACCAGTGGTAGATTTACGGGAGGGGGTCCATGGATCTGATTCATCTGGACCCCCCAGACACTGATATATACATATATATATATATATAATGCATACACAGAGCCTGACCTCTAGTATACATACATAAACACAATATAATATAACACAGGACCCTCCCAGAAAATTTTCGAAAATCCACCACTGTAACAAACAATTATATGTTTATAATATTTCTTAGACATTTTGTTTTTTGTATAAAATAATCATAAAAAACTGTATTATACATTTTTCAGCATTAGCTATAAAAATAATACATTAATTTTATAAACTTTCAGTTCAAAAACTTTTCCAAGTTGTAGTGATTTTGTCAAATTTTTTCTTATTTGTACCCCATTATTGTTCATAAAAATAACTTATACCTGTGTGTTTTTAATATTAAATGCTTTTTTGTGGCTATAAAAAAATGATATGGTAACTTGCATTACATTTTAAAGTTTTTCAATTAAGTGAAAAATGTATCAATAATCAATATATATGAAACGAAAAATTGAAAATGTATTATAAATAACTCAAAAAGTGTCGAAATATTTTAAAAATTATACTGTATGCAGAATGTGCTTACATAAACGTTTTGTGAAAAATTCTAGTGCCTATGGTTATTCGTTTTTGAGTTAAAACGAAAAAAAATCGATTTTTATAAATATTAGGTTTGTTCAAAACTTATTGTTTTTTTTTTTAATTTTAATTTTTTATCTTAGTATTTTAGAAAATACTATTAATTTTTAATTTTAAACTTATTTTTTTTAAAAGGTCCAAATTTCTAGCAGAAAATACTCTAAAATTGAACATCAAAGCATTTTTAAACTACTTATCGTTTATACACAAAAAAACATACACCCGTCATTGTAAAATTAGTACATTCATTGCTTTTCTTACAATCTAAAATGAAATATTATGCAGTAGGTATATACGATTGAAACCTTATACTAAGAAAGCTGATGAGCACTGACTTTATTGGAAGAATTATTGACGTCTATATTATATTATATAATATACTAATTTAAGCCGCACTCATTTGGTCTACCTGCTTCACATACAAATGATGAGATTATATAGAATATTATATCTGCTTGATGTATTATATAGTATACGAATACGTATTTTTATTCATCAAAAACATCGGAAAATATTCTAAACTGGTGTAAATGTCTTCTTTTTTCTCTTCTCGTGCATTATATGTATATGTATTATATGTACCTATAGACGCATATAACGATTTCCGGAATGTCGTTACGCCCATTTGTTGTTATCCTGAAGTTACACTGTCACTGTACAAAGGACGGTTATTCTAATGGGGAAAGGAGTCTACTAATGTAACATATATGGGTAAACCGTATATACATATTACATATCGCCCCGACCGCTATTTATTGCCATGCTCGGGTCGCTAGGAGATATAAGGGTAACGATCATTGCTGCAGCCCCCCCCCCAAAAAAAAAAAACAACATAGGTCACCTGCACTGTATATCCTGGGGAGTATTCTCTTGGAGGATTTGACAGTTTTACGTCGAAATTACATTTTAATATGTCCATATTTTCAACGAATATATAGTAAATTCTATACACAGCGTTTTTTTTCGGTCAGGTATACACAAAATACGGATAAATCGTAAGTTGACGAGCAAGCAAATATTTCAGCAAAGTAAGAAATCTAAAATAAAAACGATTGTTTCTAAACACCAAAGTACTCAGTGTATTTTATCCTTATTATACAAACGTATACACTATGACTATACAATATTGTGAATTTCTATTTAGCAGAATATATTTTGTGTTGTTAGTTTTAATATTGCAGTATATTAACTTACTGTTAAATTTAAAGGTAAGAACATTATCTGTATTCTTTTATTTTTATTTTTAAGAGAATTATAGTTTTGTTAACCTTAATATTTTACATAATTATAACTTTCTTTAAAATTAAAATATAAAAATAAAAAAAAACCAACTAGAGAACGGGAACTATTAATTTTAACTTTGGTAATGATAAGTCAACTAGCTGTTATATTTAAAATTAACTACGCGAATTGCACACATTTGTCGTGTACTCGTGTTGTACATTTGTAAGACAGAAGCAGCACATGTGGGAATCACTTAAACATTTGGTCTGCACACTTTGATTGTACCGTAATCAATGAAAACCTACACGATTTTAGTTTTCATATGTCTGGTGAATTATCATATATCCTCTTAAGTCTCAGATAATTCGTCGTCGTCGTCTAATTGTTTCGTCACGACAATATATAACAATATACATAATACTTACTTCTGTAAGCTTTAGTTAGTGTTGGGAAAGTACCTAACTATATTTCGATTATTAAATTACATAACAAATTACTTTTTACAGTTGGTATTATTACTTAAAAATTAAAAAATAGCTTCATTACAAGTTACTTCTTGTTTTAATAAATATCACTGGAGCTCTATAATTGTATGTTTTTAATACACTGATATTGAAATAAATATTTTTGTAAAACAATAAATTTTTGGTTTTTCCGATAATTGCGATCAAAATTATGTTATTTAATTGATTACCAACGCAATTCAAAAATATATTTTTTAGAATGACAACGGTTGAGTAGATACAACGATTTATGACAATATAACGGTTCTTGATTTAAAGTAAAATAGAATAGTACAATTATTATAATTCATAGGTAATATAACAACAATAAAATGATGATGATATTATGTGATGACGCAGCGGCGTGGCTGTATCGTCGATCGTTTATTATATTATATTGGGCATCAAGTACTGCGCAGTTATGCTTATATACCAGAAATAATTGGCACCTATAATATTTAATAACGGCCCGGTATAGATATTATTGTTGTTACGATTATAATATTATTTGTATAGATACTCAAGTAGGGCTTGTGGGGTCGTGGCAGTAGCTTCTGATGGGTGAGGATAATAAAAAGGGGCGAGAAAACAATAATTAATTTTCTCGAGTTTTTTCGTTCTTTCTGCATTGCTAATGGTTTTTACACATTCCTCGGTATCGTTATGTATATATATGTATACAATCGTTCCCGCGCAGCGCGTGTATACGCGTAATGCGCATATTATGCTATTATATATTATATATAACACACTATACAGCTATTATAAGGGGTGCAAGCGCGTAAGACGTTCTAAATTGTGGTTAACGCAGACGGAAAATTCGGGTTAAATGTATGTATACAGATCGTGTATTGCACGAGCGGGGATGGGTAGGTGTGGCGCCCATTGAACACGTTAAAAAAAGATATGTATATATATATAGAGAGAGAGAGAGAGAGACCGACCGCGACACCAAGACCGAGAAAAAACAGTTCTCTCGCGAGTGATTAAAATTTGGATGAGCGCCAGCCGTCCGCAAGCACTCAGGTCCGTTTCGCTCACAGTGTGAGAACAATAATAATAACAATACGAGAAGGGGTTATAGAGTGTGGTTTTTGGAGCTTCGCAATAGCTACTACCCCTTCGACCCTCAGAGTTCACTCGCGATTCGTGTACCGCACGTGATAAATTTTAATTCACCCTCGCGCCGTATTCCATTGTCTCGTGGTCTAATTACCATAACGCGGGCAACGGAATATAATAATATATTATAATATTAATATAGATATAGTGAAGGAAAAACTTGGTTAATGATATGATATAGCCTAAAGATAAGATTCTAAAAATTCGCAGTGGCGTGACATACAATTATTAAGCGCTCGGTAAAAACTATGTACAGTGAAACCTCGATAACTCCAATCGGTTGGGAGAGGGGGGGAATTCGAGTTATCGAAAATTAGACTTATAGCCTATAGGGGTTCGAGACGTTAGAGTGAGGTATCAACGTTCCACTGTAGTAATATGTATTATTATTTTTTGGATACTCTGGCTAGTAATAATAATAAAGTTATGTTATTGACAAGTATACAAATAAAATGAATATATTAAGAGTAAGACAATAATAATTAATATGACTATCTGACCCTAGTATCTACTTACTCCTTTTTTGTGGAATTTTTGGCCTATTGGCCAGGTGTCTTGTTTTCTCTATAATGTCTATAATAATATGTCCTGTATGTTATTGGCGTTAAAATGATAAAATATATTTTATTAATTCGAATCGTTGAGTGATTATCATTCCAAAATGTCCTGATTGTTTTTTAATTTGTCAACCACACAAGATAATTGATATTTAAATTATATATGTTATGCATATTATAAAACTTATTTTTTACAATTTCACACTGACATGCAACTATGATGGAACACAGGTAGCTCACCAACCAATATTAAAATGTACCTATATAGTAAAAATATTTATAAATATGAATATTTTTTTTTTTTATAAAAAATTAATTGCTGCTTATATTGTATAGATTTGTTATAAACAAAAGCTAGTTTATACGTCCATATTAAATGTTTTCCGTATACAAATTAAGTTTAATTAATTAAAACACCAGCTAATTATGATAGTAACATTATTACTTGCTAATGTATTATATTTTAGAAACTTTTTCAATTTCGTCACTTGAACTCAGTAGTAGTAATTTTATTATATCACTTTTTAGTTAAGACATGAGGGGAGAATTTTTTTCTCTATTATATATTGTACCAACCATAATATAATTATAGTATTATCGCTTACATTTTATTTTGATTTACCTGTAATGGGTTAAATTATTTTAAATGCCAAATTCTACTTTTTGGTTGTTTTACTTGTCTGTGCGTTTTACGTTAATCACAAGACTAAATATATGTATAACGAAATCAAAAAAATGAAATGTCAACAAAATTGTTTTTTCTAATCAACTTTTCGACTTTAGCTGCTTGTAAACGTGTTTCAATGTTCTATTACAATAGAAACTTTTAGCTATAGAGCCTTATCGTCGATTTTGACTTTTCTTGTTAGTACTTCGATGACCGCTGAAGCCAACAATTACTTATATATAGTCCCATGTAGTTCTTATCAGCCATTCTATGTCTTGTATTAATATTTCTAATATTATTCTTGATATATTCTCAGAGACAATGGTCAGTAACAATAACGTATGAATTTAACGTTAAATTAATATTCGTCAATACTAGCCAAATTCAAACCAATTTATCAAATAGATAATTAATGTTTTATACTGTGTCTTAAATTATATTCTAAATCATAAAGATCTCTTTATTCTTACATTATAATTAAAAATAAATTCTAACATTATATTATATTATACATTATAAACATCTACAATTAATTTTCCACAACCATCTTAAATCCCCGAAATACAGAACTGTTCATCCCCAGTATTCATGGTACTTACTAAATGATTAACCATTCCCATTCCATGATATCAAGATCTATCACTGGATGGCTTTTTCACTCAAATTCTCAGTCTTTTTAAAATTTAGCTTATTTATTTTATCTTATTTATATATTAACCATATTATTATAAATATAATTTGTGCTTATTATAGAAGAGATATTTATAACTGTACAGTAAAAAAATTATATTTAAATTTAAAATATAATCTATATAATGACAATAAACATAATAAAGTAGTAATATAATAAAAATAATTTTAATATCTATATGATAAAAAAATATAAAATTCAGACATTTCATGAGGCGTGAGAATTTTTCCTGCGAGAATCAAGTTATTGTGCTAAAACTACGTAGGCTCCAACACCCTTAAGAACAAATACCTACTATTTATTGATTATTGGTATAATCGCAGACAAATGTAAAATATGGATTTCTAAACTTAAAATGAAAAATAAATTCCCACATGTATTTGCACCAAGATAAAAGAATCGCTCTGTATACAAACACAGTCGTTTTTGTTTTGTTTTTTTTTATTGTGCATGTATATTGTATACCACCTATTAGTTTATAGCTTCTAATAAACCTTGAGAAACTATTTAATAGACTATTATTAATAGTAATATATTATCTCTGCTTACGATGACTGTCGACTTGATAAAATTTCTCCGGATCTCCGAAATATGTATAGTGTATAGGTACAATAATAATATGCGCTGTCGTCTGTTTGGAATAAACTTAAATTAGTTACATAATAATATATATATATATATATTATCATAAGCAACGGGTCAAAAATCTAAAGACAATGGTTACGAATGCCGCTGCACAGATGAAACGAAGCTAGATTGTCGTATTATACGTATCTACCGTAGCAAGGTGGTATTTTTTGGTGTACAGTGTCTCCAATTTGAATTGTCAGTATCTAACCTATTAGATAATATGTATAATAATAATACATATAATATTATATTATGATAAATGTTTGTTTTAAACTTCTTCACGCATTCCAATATTTTAATATACAGATTATATTAAAATATCAGAATTATGTATATTTTATATTTTTTATGAGGTAGGTATTACAAAAAAATATAATATTAAGTTGAACAACAGTTTTTGTTTTTTTCTCGAAAAATAAATGGAACTTTTTTCTACTTATTCAATAGTGAAAAATGTGATGTCATTAAAAAAATAAAACTAATTTTTATTCAAACAAAATATTCATCATTATTATTTTATAAATTTATAGGTAGTTGTTCAATTACAATTTTTAATTAGTGGAAAACTGATCAAGTATCGTTATCATATCGTTATATTTGAAAATACAATTTTTATGGAAATTGTTGATTCTAATATGCTGGAATAGAAATGAACGATTGTCAGTTAATAGGAATTTGTGTTTCTAATTTCTAACAATCTAACATTGAAACATTTTGGTCACTGTTGATTTAAGACGACGGTTTTTATGTATTTCTAAAAACAAAATTCCAATTCAAAAATCATAAGATTTTGTTAATTGTGATATAAAAAATATGCATTTATACGTATAACTCGAGACGGGGTCAATGATAAACATAAATCACTATAATGATATAGTAAATTTAATATATAAATATGTAACGTTATATTATGACGGAGTTAGTTTTAAAATATTTTAAGGTTATCAATCAAAACTGATCTTTAGTTACTAAAATTACAAAGTCATGTAACATAATTTTTAATTAGTTAGTTTCATTCCGAGTATATATTTAAGCTATTCAAAATTTACAGATTATTTTTTTATTACAACCAATTATTCAAAGTATCGTCAATATAATAATGATTTTGGGTTTTACTGTGGTTTTCTAAACTACATTTTAAAAGTCAATATACAGTTGGGGCTTTAAAAATAATTATCTATAAATACTTACCTAATATTAAACAAACATAACACCATTCAAACCAATAATTGAATAACGGATAACATTGTGAAAAAAAAAAGTAATATAATTTATTGATAGACAACGTTTTCGATAATAATGTATTGATCGTTTTTTGAACAAATCTCAATAATATTATAATATCTATATTACCTTGTAACTCCATTTTGTTTTTATTTGTTCCATCATTAAGTCACAGTATACCATTATGTCTTACAAATGATAAAAATAAAGTCATTAACTTTTTTTTTTAATGGTCGCTCCTTACTTATGCTTCTGCTAAAATGTACATACGATTATATTAATTCCTCGCAGGAAGCTGCGTTACCTAGTAAAAATATATAAAGAGAGATAACCTATACATATCAAACATTTGAACACTCTGTTTCACTTGAACGTCTTTATTTGACTTAACTAAATTCATTTCATTTACCATTCTCCGACGACTTGACCAAATTGTGTTTATTTGGACTTGCTTGACGATATCGGAAAACCCTTGAGCGTTCAACTACATTTCTACACAACCACTACTTCCCTAGGGTTGGGTTAGGTTAGGTTAAATTAGAACTGCAGGGATTTCACGGTTTCAGAAAATACAATTATTACACTCATTCAAAAAGTCAAAAACTAATTACTTGAACATTTTTTAAATACATAATATATACCTAGTTTGTATATAATTTCATCATAATATAACTCGTTTAAGATAATCAACTTTTTTTTATCAAAATTAATTAATTTATTGTGAGCCTATAAACAAAATGTACGTATATATAAATTGAACGTAAATAGTAAATAGGTTTAATTTTACGGCGAAAACTACTTAAAACGGTTTAACAAAAATATAAAATAGATATGACATTGGATTTAATAGTTATTAAACTTAGACCGTTATTACAAATATTAAACGTTGATAGATTGATATTAATTACTAACATTTTTAAATCTTCATAACCCATAAATGGTTCAAAATCAAAATTCTTCATAAAATTATAAAAACTCAAAAACTATTCGTTTAAATTTTGATTTCGATAGTCCCTAAATAGTGTATAGTAAGTTATAAATGAAAATTTTATTCTTAATGATAGAAGTTTGTTTCTCAGAACACTCTTTATAAGTAATAAGTATACGTAGGTACCTATGTAGTATCGACAATCTTATGAATTTGAAGATAGTATGATCTTCAAGTGTATTTAAAATTCGAAAATAGATTTTAAATAACTGTATTGTTGAATAAAAGGGGTATGAGTTATGACTTATGAGTATGATTGATGAATCACCCTTTATGTGTGTGTATATATATAATTATTTACACTATATTATAAATCGTGCGGCTAATCACCAGGTGTGTGTTTTGGTTTCATTAAATTCGTATTTTGCACAATACGAATTACGTGATTTTCTATAAAAAAAAACACGTAATTCATGAAACACACGACACATAAATAAATAAACGGCGTCATTCATGTACCCTTTTTAGATGTGCTATTATATTCATGGTATGTGACCTTTGTATCGTAGGCGGGCGTGCACCTATATTTATAGAATTTTATAATCGTCTCGAAAATTTATATAGACCAGACTACTAGTTTTATTATCCATTGAAACTACGTAAATTTTATTACGAACTTTGTACCACTTTTTGCACGCCATTATATAATACCGATAAAAACAATAATATGTAATCGCAAAACCATAATGGTACCGAAATAATTAAATAATACGATAAATAAAAATATGCATAAATTCGTATGCATAAATTGATAATTAAAACGACAATTACTTTTTATTTTAAAAATAAATAACGAAAGCTATGTCTCGTTAACGATACCCAATGTAATTATTATAAATTAATACATGTCATCATAATATTATACTTAACTTTGATAACAATAAAATGTATGTTCATGCAAAACATTTAAGTAACATTTTAAGGGTTCTTAAAGTCAAACAATTAATTTCCGGTAATACGCTTTATAAAATATAACCGGTATTATTAATATTACTTTTCTAATATAAAATGTTTTTATTCATTAGAATATAATGTGATTATGTTTATGTACCTATATATAATATAGCATGAACATACTAAACCGGGGCGATAATATATTATACATATTTTAATAATACCTAATAATCGAATAAAATTATATGTAGTAGTACGTATACACTTTATCAATTGATTTTGTTTACACCTCAGAGATGAATTCCTAGTTGTTTCTGGGATATCTGTGACTAAACTGGTGAATATAAACATATTAATTTGGGTATATGTAAGTTCCTTAACGTAAAATGGTAAAGCAAGACTACAAGTAGAGATGTGTAATAAATTCCTCTACTAGTATAAAAATTAAATCATACAAAATTATTGATCCTACTTTCGTCCTACACTGGTTAAAAATTTAAAATATATAATTCTACACAAAATTGTTTTGTATAAATAATATAAACTTTAATGTTTAAACAAATACTATTTTCGTTGATTTTATTGATTAAGGATCCACTAAGCCACCAATGAGATTATAGTCAGTGTGGCGAAAAATTGATTTGAATTTTGTGAATTTAATATTGACATCGCTGCAGGAGTTAAAACATTATAATTGAATTGAACAAAACAGATTATATTTGATCATTCAGAACTAATAGGTATATTTTTAAAGTCGTATAGAAAATCGCACAAATACATTAAAATATAATAATTATATTATGTTATAGAGTTTTATTTACAATGGCCCGCTTAGAACTTTTTAGGAACCATTTTCTGAATATTATTCATAATGCGCCGAAGCATATGTGATCATTCATCACTCATCACATAGGTGTATAATATACGTCGCCATCCGCAATTAAACATTAGGAACTCCGTGATACATAAATAAAATGTAAAAATAAAAATTAGCAAGCATTTTATTTTGGCATTTTTTTTCAGCCTATTATAACGATCATGGTGTGGAACTCATAGCCTACGTATACACAATTTACAGGAATTAATTAAATTTGTATTATTTATATTATGCTTGAAGGTACTCAAACTCCCACTGAAATTCCTATGTATAGATAAATAAAATGATTTTGAATTTATTAGTATGAGCATTCGGTAATCTTGAAAACCACCAAATCAATTGATTTCATAAGTCGATTTACATACATTTTTCTAGAGACATAAAATGTGTAAAACATAATTTATTTCGCCATTTTTAATTGGATGATTGGCCTTTCAGTTAGTTGATGTTTGAACGAGAGTTGTATATGTTACAGGTGTTACGTGAAAGATGTTCCTCCCTTGACCGTGATGAGTTGAATTAAAAATGTATTTTATTTTAAGTCAGTTTATAATTGTCTCTTGTCTACTGGTTTATATTAAGGGTAGGGAGATAGAAGATAATTTATCGACCTTTTAATTTCATTTAATTTAGTCGATAGATTTTTGTTAATATAATATTTATTGATATTAATGTATAGAGAAATAAAATAAAATCCGTATTTATGGTAAATTGCGGTTCGTATCTATCTCAGACGTCATAGGACGCGATGGAAATAGTTATGGTTCATTTCACCTATCACAGAAATATAAAATCTTAGCATTATAATACACTTTAATTAAAATGAATATTGACTTCTGTACCAACATAAAACATGTTATACTAGAACCTAATTATGTTTAAAAATTATGGCTGATCCACGATTATCCTGTCAAATTTATAACTACTAATATAGTTTAGTTTGAGAGATATATAATATTTTATAATATTATACAATTACAATAATTATATTACAGTTCATATTATATTGTTTATTATTAATTTGTGTTACCTTTAAATTAGTTAAATGTAACACTAAATAGTATATTTACACACTTTCTCTATTAAGGATGAATTTCATCCTAAAGTAATATAATAACTGATGGTATGAAGCGCTTTTCCGGTCATCTAATCCATGCAATGTTTGAAAAATATAATCGTATCTACCCGTGTAAGTTTTATTTTTATATAGGTATGTGTTATAGATAATAGGTTCATATTGTGCACATTTTCGAAATTAACACCTTTGTTCGACGAATCAGCGTATATAATTAAAAATATAAATTATAAAACCAAATACGTTGTTGTGCTACAAATTATAATATATCAGAATCACACATTAAGTAATAATGTGTAAAACACGTACAAAATCTTGTAAAAATATTTGCTAAGTAAATATTTAATCACATCATTTATCCATGTATTAAAAAATATTATTTTGCAGTCCTTCAATTTGGGAACTAGCCAAATATAAATTTAGTTACGCGACGTATTATATAATATTTTTTCAAGTTCAAAGCCATTCTTGCTACACGGAACAAAATATTTATTAATATTTTATAGATAAGTTAGCTGTGTTGAAAATATTATTTTACCTAATTTTATATTCCTATTTGATCTTAATTACACCATATTTTAATAAAATTGCATAGTTATCAACAGAAAATGATGAGCAAAAATTAGTCAGTCTTCAAGCAGAGCGATAATACACTGGCTATCATAATTCTCACAGGTTTTAGTCTTTAAAAGATTGAGTTTTTCTAAATTAATTTGATAAATATTAGGTAACGTTTTTTCTGGTCCTCTTAAAGGGTAAATTTAAAACAAAATAAAATAATATTTTTTTTAAACCACGTGCAGTTAAAAGTATAACGCAAAATTAACAAATAATTATTAGACAAAATGTTTTAATTTTATAAAATTTACTAAAACCCAGTTATATTAATCAATAGTCACGTTTATACACCTTCAACAATTTCAATTTCAATTGATCGATCAACTTCAATATAAATAATAATGAATGAAAATTGTACTTTTACCTATGTTAGGTTATATTATAATATAAATATAATATAGATAATAATGAATATTAAGTAATATAATATTGAACAAATGTATTAGTGGGTTCCCATTACATTTGGTTATAACCACTATTATCTAGATAACCGTGGTTATAACTTATAGGTGAGTGTTTCATTCTCACATACGGCTGATTTATTAAAAAATTATATTCATTTATAAACGCATAAATTTATTATTATATTTGAAAAACATATTAAAAATAATGAGTATTCTTCAGTCAAATTAAAAACCATAACAACAATAAACAAATTAATAAATGAGACTGTTTAATATACAAAACGTAAACGGAGGTAATATTCTTCGCAAAATACACACAAAGTAGTTTAAAAAATATCGAAAACGAAACTTTAAATCAGTCTATAGTAATAATATACGACACAAAAGATATACACGCGCTTCATTCTAGTATTATATTAAACCGATATTAAAGGTAAAACCAATTATTCGCTGCAATACGATTCGTAAAAACATCAAAGGTCACACTTCGAAAATATTTTATAAGACATTATTATACCAAAATTTATTTTATTTATACATTATTATTATCTATTATGTTGTATTGAAGTACTCGGAATTGTGTATAGTTTTGTCATTATTATAATTTATAACGATGTTATATATTATTATTACCGACAAATATTGGTTGTAAAAGAATAAGAAAATATTCCGACTTAATCGCGGTCGTTTGGTATTCATTATTTAACATTTTACATATTTTTTTCCCTCGTGCAACGACTAATGCGCAATAAACGACGGTTACTGCGCAGGTGGCAACGGCGGTTCGACAAAAGCGAATTATTCGGGTCGAATAAAATATAACGCTCTTTCGAGTAGGTAACCTATCTATAGTTATACTTGTCGTGCCTCCCATATACTTATAATACATAATTGCATTTACATAATACAAATTTTAAAGTAACGGACGGTGATTTTATTCGTGTCTTTCTGCAAAACACTTTATAGACCGAAAACTCGTCGATTCGAAAGTCCCACAGCTATCTATGTACATACACATACACCATTAAAATGGAATATACTGTGTATTATTATAGTACGTTGTAACACGACACACGAATGCTTTATCACATCGATTTGATTCCGTTTGTTAAAAAAATAACAATAATCAAGTGTTTCCTCTCAGATGAAAAGTGAGCGAAACGTTTTGAAAATGACGACTGTAGTAAATAAAAAAGTATATTATATTATAGTTACATAATATTAGGTATAGATATATTATATTGTCATCGAGAACGTCACAAAAAATAAGAGAATCAAATTTATATATTATTACCTCTCGTTCAGCACTTTTCTTTGTTATTGTCGTCGTCGTCGTCGTCGATATAGATAGATATTATACATAGGTAACGAAAACATAATATTATGTAAATATTTTATGTTCCATAACAGAAGTGGTCGGCGCATATCAATGCCCCTATGACCGTTTCGTAAATTGCCCACCAAACGTTTTACAAAAAAAATTCATTACCTTTTTTATGGGTTTTTTCCCCATACATTTTCACTAAAACCAATGACCTATTATAATAGTCTACATATTCGTGTCTTGTCTATCTACTTTTTTTTTGTTTTACTTATATAACCTAAATTGTAACCTTCTATTTGAACATTTTATATCTATATTCTACACTTATATATGGTTCATTTGTACATTCATATATATATATATATATATATTTTACTTAATAATTTTGTAGATTTCACTACTTACATTTATCTAATGTTTTTCAAGTTTAAAGATATACAAAAAAAAAGTATTGTATGACGAACTATTAAAATATACATAAAAAAAAAATATATTATTTGCACCACAAACCAATATTTTAATGTAACGATTATTTCTCTACAATCCATAAGTACATAAATTGCAAATGAATAATGATCACTTTATTTTGCAAACCTATAAAATATGTGTTCTCTGAAAATATGGCTTGATACTTCTTTATCATTAATAATGTTAACAACGATTATAGTCATAGTCCGTAATAATACAATAGATAAACTTACTTCAGGTGTAGATTTCAGGTTTATTTAAATGCAATAGGTGCATGTGCAATTGCAGGCCTTAACAAATTTAAGGGCCTCATATTTTATATATTATATTAAAAATATTAACGTCGAACATATTATAAAATACAATTTTTTTTTTATTTATACTGGCTGCTCAACCAACGTATTCATATTTTTTTTTTTAATCAGTTGTATTAATGTTGAAAATCAATGTTGTTCAATCACCAATAAAGCCTAAAGGATATATTAACGTTTTAAAAAACGATACTGAAGTACATAATATTATACTATTGAGCGGGTCGAACACGAATTGTATACTAAGTACTGAATTAGATGACGTACCTTTCTGAAAGAATTGCGTGTTGGGAGCAATTTATTTTACCTTTTCATCTACAATTAATTTTCATAAGTGATTTCTAAACTAATATTACCGAATAAAATTTACTAATTTACATTTGACTAATGACTTACAATGTAATGTATCAAATAATATGATATTTAATTTAATATTTATATAAAAATGTATTCGTCTGCAAATAAATATCTAATATATATTTGAATTATCATAATATATTAATATCATATTTAATTTCATACTTTTATTAGCTAATATAATATATACTTACATAATCTTTAATTGTTAATTCGTTTTCATTTTAATTCATGTTAATTTTAATCGATTTATATTACTTATTATAAATAATATTTATTCTCTTATTAGTTTTCTTGGCGTGTGGATATTTTCTAGATTACTTCTTTTTTAATATCACACTATTGGTTTGCATATTTTTTAAAACTTCTAAAAATGTATATATTTTTGGGTAAGGATAATCAAAAAAATTATTAAATTTCGAATGAAAAAATTCACGAGCATTGACGGTTCTTTGTGAAATTGAACTTTTTTCTGTCCATAAGTCCGGAGAAAATATTGAATATTTATAGATATATGTACATGTCCACTAAATACTATTCATACTCTACACTATCTATATAATATAAAAATTATATTATACACTGGGCAATCTTTGCAATGCTCACTTCATTTCACATGGTAGTATTATTATGTCCATCGTTTTATATAGTCGATGCGATAACCCTATCGAAGACTACCACAACTTCAACTCCGTGATGTGTGTCCCGATATCGATGACCGAGGGTCACTGTGGCAGTCGATTGACCGACCCGTTTCGACGTACTATATTATGTATAATAATATGCAGGTGTCCGATATAAATATATAATATAACTATATCACACGAATAAATATACGTTTGAAATATTGATACGATTTAACTGTTTTGATGTAAATCAAAAATATATAATCAGATCTAGCTAGCCGATCGATAATTGATTTTGTTGTCATTTTATAGGTTCATAGATCGTCTTTGTCACGCCTATCCGTGGTTTCATAAGCCATGGTTTCAATATAATATTACGTAATGAGCACGAGTAAGAACGTTCTATGAGCTCTGATGAACTAATGAACAATTAAATCCGATATCTATGGATTTTGGAAAAACTTTAACAGCTTGTACGATGCGATCAAAAATGTACGTCAACATAACAAAACGTAAGACGGCGCAAATAGACAACATTTTTAGTGGCGGTTTCGAGTAAGTATTTTTTATTAATATAATACAACCCTGCGGTATAATAGGAGAAAGTCTAAAGAAATGTATATTAAAGTGTGAATAAATGTATATAGCATGGTTGATAAACCAATGTTATGTTGGTTGAGTATTAATGACACGCAAAAATATTTTTGATTCAATGTTTAAACCTTGAGTGAAATGAAAAAATAAAAAATACTTATTATTTATACAACTGTAACTATACAAATATATACATAATATATTATACTATATTTTAAAACTCACTTCCAGGCGTATATATATTTTGTATTTCTTGAAAAACAATGCCTCATGTCATATACTCTCAACATATACTGAATGTTAATATATTTTCATTTTAACGACAAATGAGATCAGATCAAAACAAAATAGGTAAAGGTATTTACCTGTACTTTATTAAATTTTCAAATTTCAGGCCTGATATTTAAAAATCATCCAATATAAAAAGTTAGAAAATCATAGTTAAAATATAACGAAATATATAAAAAAGTTTAATTGATAATTACAACTGAGATAGTATAAAAATGTTCTTGTATATTTTATAATGATTGCATTTTTTTGTTAACGAATCTCACTATTTAAAACTTTTCAACCAGTCCGATAAAAAAAAAAACTTTGTACTTAGATACGAACAAATTACTTGAACATGACATTTTTTTTTAAACTTTTATCACGCACTATTTTGACACCTAACTTAAAAACCATATTCACCACATCTATACTGCAGGTAGTATACGCTTAGCTCGTATTGTATTGATTTATGGAACTTAAATACCATGATGGTATGGTCTAAACTCTCGTATTGATGACGCTGATGAGTGCAGATTTTGTACGATTGAAGCAGCTTGTGTGCAGGACTTTCAATCTCCTCCAATACCAGGTGTCTACAAATTACGTTCCACAAACAAGGGTAATGCGACTCTCTGAAAAATGATGAATAATGAATTTTACAATGATTCAGAATTATATGTGTTTATATTATAAGAGCTACCAGCTTTCATTTTTATAAGGCTCTTGAATAAAAAAAGTTTGGATACCCCTGTCTTATACTGACCATTGCTCGAGTCTTGTCATATTATTATAGTTTATTATACAATCGTGATATTAAGGTAACCCGAGATAAAGTGTATTTCGTTTTAATTTTTTTTTTTTACATTTATCGAGTCATCTCAACTAGTATACCTTCCGTTTGCATATTATCAACTGTTGTGACCTACAATCGCTACGATGATTATTTTGGAACACTTTTCACGCGGAATTCGTATACGCTGCGTAGTAGTAAGCGATCGATTTTTACATGCGCACATCATATTATATAATTAAATTATTGATGAACAAAAAATATAATATCACCGATCGATAGTATTAACCTCTAGAGACGTAGGACTAACTCGACATCTTCAAGTCGAGGTGCACATCGGGAGTGATTTTTATATACAATTCTTAAAAATCGATCCTGTTTAGCTACAGATCCAATCGATGGCTCTTGTGTACCTATAATATAATAATATATATATATTATTATCTTTTTGGCTTGAAAAATTATCGTTATTAGTCTACTTTTAGATTAGATACGGGTTATAAGTAAAACAATAAAAGAATACATTATTTAACAATTGTTACTTAAGTTTACAATACTATGAACAAATAAATATATTAGTTACTTCCACGTAGATAACCGTTAAATACTTGTAAGTGTGTTGGAGTAAGATAGGGTTAGTAATTATTTTTTGTGCTTCGATATATATTGAGAATTTGGTCACAATGTGATAAATCGAAAGGTTTTTCTTGCGTACAATGTATTTTGGAAACGGTGATAACTATTGAGTTGTGGGTTAAATGCGTATGTTCTATTCTGACTGTGGCGATTATTAACTTAATTTCTTCTTTTTAATCTAATATTAAAACCATTTTGTTCATTATAGCGTTTTTAAGCATATTATTATGTAATAGGCTTAATAGGGATGTATAATATATGCGTACAAACATTACACCGTACACGATTCTTTGCCCGACGTGTGGCAAACGAAACGACAAACGAATACGTATAACGATAACAACACGTATAATATATTATTATTATTATTATTTTACGCGTAAGCAACCTACCTACATTGTACTATACAGGTAACAAGTACGGTGCGTGAGGAAATCCAATTCGTGTGCGTACACACACACGCACCCGTGACACAAATATATATACTTATTATACATATATTATAATAAAAAAAAAAAAAAAAGATAATAATAATGAATAATAAATAAATGAAAAAATATATGTTTGTGTGCGTGCCGAGTTTTTATATACATACATATATATTTGTGAGTGTGTGCGCGCCGCGTATGTGTACGCAAGTGCGTGTAAAGTGAAGGTCTCTTAGATTTCGGCCGACCGTGAACCTCTAACGCGGCCGCCTCTCGATTTGTCCTTATGGCTGAGGTGTGTGTGCGCAATCGTGTGCGTAGAGCGCTGGCTTTCATTGTCAAGTTCGTCGGGGGAAAATTAAATGTGAAAAAAAAAAATTGAAACGCAAAGCCCGCTCGCGAGCGAATTGGTGTACCGTTGCTGAACGATGTAGGTAGACCTACGATAGAACATTTTATATAGATACGCGACGGTGAAAAAAACGTTTTATATAGTTATCGGCACAGTTACAGCGACCCCCAGACTCACCCTCCCTGCACAGTGAATACAATACATTATACAAAGCTTATGCGTACATAAATCTTTGGTAGATCCTAAAAATTTTATACAGTTACGGTGTTGTACATATTATATTTTTACTGTTTTGTATTCAAAAGTAATTTTGACTTTGACCTGGAGGACGGAGGGACACTTAAGATTTAACATCGTGATTATAATATTACATAATGTAACAGGTTGCCTTAAAAAAAATATTGACTGCATATACATGTGAAATCGTTGGTAAAAAAACTAGATAAAGAATACCGAAATAATATATACGGATTCGGTGGTGTAAATTTTAAAAGTTAACTCTCCTTAGTTAAAATGTATTCCCTCTCCATCTTCAAAATAAAAATAGTTTTATTTTTTAATTATTCTTATTTTGTAAATAAAACGGGTGTATAAATATAAGAATAATATGAAATACCATCCACCTTACAGATAATAGTAGTGAATGAATAGAATTTTGGTTATGAGTATTTATAAATTTTTATACGATGATCAACTTACTTGACTCGAGATAGTGTTACACAAACATAAAAAATAAAAAACAAATCGTTAAAAGTCTGGTAATATTTAGATTTTGATATATTGTATATTGCGGGTTGACGACATTGCATTATTGATATTGATAATTGTGGAGTAGAAACAACAGTGGATCGCGATCATTACTAAATTCGATAATGAAAATCCCCTTTCAACGATTCGCAGTGTCTGATGAAATCATATAGTATTGTAAATTTTGAAATCATAGTACAAATAAAAATTACCATTGTATTCAATTTTTTTATTATTATTATTATGTTTACATAGTGATTTATTTGTAATTTCCTCCCCTCCACTCCACTACATCTTAAAAAACGATTGTTATATCGTTTATATTTTACAATTTCCCGTAGACGTACAATCGTATAGATTTAAAATGATTATATTCTATTGTCAAATATTTTAACTTTTTCGAATTGTTGAAAGCTTCAAAATAACAATAAATGATTATAGTTTACCTAACATACTTAGACAGAATCTAATAAAAAATAGCCTTTTTATTAAGAAAGACTAGACGATTTTGAATGCAAGTAAAACATATTTACAGTATTTAATATACCGTTTTATTTCCCACCACTAGAAAATGGATAAAAAATAATTCTTATGACGAATCATTTGTAATATGATCGTATATGTACTCGATTTTAATAAACACTTTTTTCTTAGCAATCTTCATAATATTCACGGTCATAATGTCATATAATATTATGTTTTACAATACATACATTTCAACTACCTATCATAATATTTTTAATTTTTCCTTTAACTAAATATTAAAACAAATTTTTGAAATTTTAATTATACTGAAAAATTCAATATATATGTAATAGATATTTAATACAATTTTAGATGTACCTATTCTGTAAGAATACAAACTTCTTTTTTTTTCAAACGCAAACCACTCATTAATAAGTATTATAAAATTATAATTTTATTTAAAAAATGTTGACATTGGTACCTAAATTGAAATTCAAATGTGTTATTTCTAAGTTATTAAAATTTAAGTACAAGAAATAATACTTCATTGTAAATTTAAAAAATGTTTCGATTTTATAAGATGTTGATGTTTATAATAATTTGAAAATTAAAGTGATATTTAAATATTATGCGTGTTAAATTATTATATTTTATAATTTGTGAAAATTGTCTGCTCATTATATATAGCAGGTATACTAAACTTAAATTAATATGTTAATACATTTATTTTATATTTTATAAAAAAACATTCATTAAAGAATATTAGTTCATATTTTTAAAAATCATATGCTTACCTATAACATTTTAAAATTGATTTTTTTTTAAATGAGTGTATATTATAATACATATGTTCCTATTAATTTTTACACAAAATCTCAATTGAAAATATGATTAATAAAATACTTCAGAATTTCAAAATCAAAATACATTTAATATTAAAAGAAAATATAGGGTTGAGAGTGTTTGATATATCACTCTGTGTATTGTTATATTTTATGATGACAGACATTGACCTCCAAGACTTGATAGTTATAAGGAAATAGGTCGCCGGAGTTTTAATCAAATAAACAGAATTACGTAAAACATTTGTAAAATGCATATAGGCTACACACTATGCGTGTAGTTGTATACTTAAATTACTTGTATTATTCTAATATTATTAAAATGATATACCAAAGCATAATATAGGACAAAACTGTAGTCTGTAGGTAACTACTAAAAGTATGATTATGGTTTTTGTTCGTTCTATTTATTTTTACCAAATCGTAATAATAATATAATATATACGTAATATATATTAATTTATCATAACTATATTATATTCTTTTGCTTTTCGCGTGAACGAATTTATCCCTCTTAAGGTTTACAACAATTATGTAGCGTAAAATTAAAATGATGACCTTTATTACTGGAGCCTAAATCCGCATAAATACGTAGCTATATGATATTGTTATGTCTAAATGTTCAATAATTTATCATTCTGGTCAAATGTCGGTAAATTATCCGTCATGAGTCATAACTCGAAAGACATAAATCGAATTTTGTATTTCAAAATGACTTATTAGGTAATCTAATACTAACTATTACGTACGATAAATCTAAATATACTATGACTTATAATATTATATTACGGTACTTATGGGGTTATTAAAAAAAAAAATTTATTATTAAGTTAATTCATAGATAGACAGGGACAGAAAGCTAATATTACAATAAGGTATTTTAAAACAATTATCACCCGAATAAAATTTAAATTTATAAGGAAGTGAAGAAATTTATTAAATCGACTACCACCAGGTTTATTCACACATAATTTATGGTAAAGAGAATAAGTTCCTATATCTGTAAATATTGTGGTGTTGGTCTAACAATATGCCACATTTTGACTGAATGCTATTTCAATAATCTCTCATTACTCGTCATTTTTTTCTCAATAAAAGACACAGCCTATAAATGTTTTATTTTACTAGGCACAAAAGACTGTATTAAAATGTTACATTTTATAAAACAAAGTAATCATTAATTTATTAAATACCAAAAAATCAATCTATTTGATAAAATTAAAAAAATTATATATCCAATTATTAGATATTTTTCTAGTAGAAGTTATGATTGAAATCATTAAGAAATATAAAAAATATTATTGATAGAAAAACGGGCAACACCAAAAATTAAAAACAGTAAATTCTTCAATATATTATACAATTATAATAAGTTATTTACTCGGAAAAATTAAATCGCATCTCAAGCGAGCACTCTGTACACGCGTATATAGTACTACATACACATAATATTAATATATTATACGAAATAATAATATGTAGGTTATTATTACCTACGCGACGATGTATACATCATTGCAGTTATGTAACCAGCGAAAAAAACGAGTGTTAAGAAAACTTATTGTACGCACATTATACGCGGCATATATACTCGCACATATGGATACAACGTAATGCATGTATAATACGATATTAAGTGTAATTAATTCATCGAGCACAATTACCGAATATCTTTTAAAAGTTCAAAGAAGTCAAACTCGCGCATCGCGTAGTTTTATCAATGAGATTTCGACACATCGTAATTATTATGCCGCGCACCTATTCCTATACTCGTATCATATACAGCGTGATTCATTTAACATGTTTACCCCCTTTTATTATTCAATAATGCAGTTATCCAACATTTGATTTTCGAAATATTTAAATATATGAGTACTAACGCCTAACAACTTCCATTTTCTACTCTAATTTGTTTAGTGGAAAAGTTTTTTGAATATTTTGACGTAGCAAAATAAGTAGGTACAACAATGATAACAGGTCCATATAGTAATGAAATTGAGAGATATGTGGACTGTGTTATTTTGAAAGTATGTATTAAATATTTCTATCTATCTTTCAATATTCGTATAAAAATGAACAAAATAATATAAATTTTATATACCTATGATATTACATCTATTTTATATTTTTATGAAAATAGCTATTATCCTTCATATTGTATAAACATTTTCATTACCTACTAATAAATAATTACTCCTTTGGATTTTGAATTAGGTACTTACATAAATTTAAAAAAAAAAAATGTATCCACTAAATAATTAATTACATTTAAAAAAAAGTTTTTAATTGAAAAATAAAAGCTTGTATCATCACATAGCACTTCATGAGAAGCAAAAAAAAAAAACTCAATAATTTGAAAATATAAATATCTAATAATAAAAATGTAAATTATAATCTTAGAGTATATATTTTAAAATTTCGAAAATACGAATTTTATTAAATCGAAAATATAGAACTGAATATACTTGGTAAATCAACCTGTATATATAATGTATTATATTTATAGGTATAAGTTTTACGCACACTGCGTATATTGTTATATCAGATGTGTGTACGTATTATATTATATACTATGTTTAAGTATCAGCGTTACCGATAGCCCGTGTTTGACCCCAGGCCCTGGTTGTGTATAAATGATACCTGTATTTATGTAGTTACGATGGATTTTTTTTTTTTAATTTCTCTACAGATAAATGAATATTACACGAATTATTATTTTAAGCACAATAATATAATATACCTAATATACGACGAGTCGCTGAGTGCAGGCGGTACCTATGGTATTCATTATATTCAATTAGATGTTTGTGTTCTATATAATGTTATCATTCTTCTACTGTGTATAATAATAATTGAATAACGCTCGTGCAATAGGCCTTGACTCCTTGGGTCTATATAATACTATTATATTATACGTTTCCTACGTGGATACTGGATATACATTAATGTGCCGGTTGTAATGCTGTATAATATACATTATACACAATACAAGTAGTACCTAAATAGTATATTATAAATTATACACACGCCGCGGACGTGGTCCTATTTGTAAGCTCGAGTATAATATTAAGTACCTAAGTGATGCACACTGTATTTTGTATTTATCGCGTTTTCAAAATCTTAATTTTTTATAACATGTTGTTACGAATGCGATGGGAGACCACGTGTCCACGTCACACGAAATGCGGTCAATTGATGAATACTGCAACCAATGAGGTAACTAGACGTGGATCTAGAAATCTATAAAATGGAGGGTTGTTAAATTTTATTAAATACGACATTTTGGATAGTACCTATAATATTATATTAGATAATTTATTTTGAAAATTATGACAAATTTCAAATTTGACAATTTGACATAAAATACAACATTATTTCAAATCATAATGGCTTAAAGTTCTTACTCACAAGAATTTAAGTCAGGAAGTTAGTGGGCAACCAACGTTACCATTAGGTTGTGCAGTACCTGTAATTAATTTACGAAATCTACTCGTTTTAACGTGAAGTTTCCTATCTCTCCCGCAAAATATATCTATTATATTTATTAGAAAATACTATATAATATTTATATAAGTTAGGTATATTACAATGTTAGATTAAAAAAATAAAAATACTTACTTATAGAATTTGAAAAAAAAAAATTAGAAAATTTTTAAATATGGTCTTCAAATATATTTAAAAATTCTAAAAATTATAGATTTCGAATACCAATGTAAATTCATTGTTAAAGAAAAAAGAAAAATGACCATGCTTGGTGAATAACCCTTACTGAGGATCATGAGAGTAGGGACGAGAAATATGAGAGATAGATTCCCCCATAATGTTTTTTTTATATATAATATTTTATACATTATACCGATAATAAAAAAATTAAAAAAAAATTTTTTTCGAAAATAAGCTAGTTTTTTGGTATATATAATATCCCCTCCTCCCTAATGAAAATTCATGTTTACTTGTATTTTCATCGAAATAAGTTATATCAAGTTGTTTGACATTAATTTCATTCCAAGCTTCACTCATTATATTCAGTAACACAACATCGCCGTATGTTATATGCGTATATATAGTGACATTTTTCCGCCGTCGCTGTCACTCCTACACCAAATAGTATTATTCTGTACTGCCGTAGTCCGTATAAAGTCACCAGAAAAATATCAAACCGAACGTATTCTTGATGAGCGAGTACGCACACGTGTGTCGTCGACCCTAACCCCATACCACCATCACTCATGCCACTAATCATCGAGGAAGTCCTGGACAGTCCAATAAGCGTATTTATATGCATAAACGCATTGCACAGTGCACACACATTTTTTTTTTTACAAACATATTGTCATATTGACTATTATACATCATCGTTGTAGCCACACGACGTATTTAATATTTATAAATATGCAGGACTACCGGACAATAAATGGTATAGGTATACATATTATACATGTATAAGTATATGATATGATCGTACGTCATGTTCTGTCTCCAACCAAAAATGTCCTTGCTCTCCTCTGAGACCACAGGAGATGAGCGTATTGTAGAATATTACATGAGGGCTATGCCCGTTTTCACCAAAAGTGGACATTACCCTTTTCCACCAAAAGTGTACCTTTCACTTTTCCACCGAATGAGATCCACCTAATTTAACCATGTTTTTACTAAAACAAAAATTATATACTACGTTTATATTAAAAAATTTAATGCAGTAGGTAATAAGTTTATTTAACATACTTATGCTGGGTTGAAAAATGATATATTACTGTATATTTTAATTTTTAAGCTTTAACTTAAATTTTTTAATTTTGAAATCATTATTAGTGAACGAAAAAATCAATTAATATTAAATAAAAACTATACATTTTATAATAAATCGTATTTATTAAATACTTAGACTCCTATAAATGGTAATATGACTGAATTAACATACAGTCAGCAGAATTAACACAAACAAATTTCCAGCAGAATCGATAAATAAAAAAGTTCGGTAGAATCAATATAAACAAAATTGATATAGAACGGTGAAATCGATAAAACCCCAAAGAGATAACAACTTATACCCGTTTCCACCGTGACTCTTTCAGCTTTCTATTATATAATATGTATCAATATTTGAACTCTGTAATGTTATTATTATGTGAAAAAAGTGTACTTATATGATGAAAAATTTCATAATATATGATTTTCACCACTATAATTTAATATAATAGTATTTACATTATATTTTGATATTTTGTACAATTCCATGATTAAAAGACATTTGAATAATTTGAATGGTAAAACGTTTCGATTCCTATACAAAAGGAAAATTAATTTTGAAAGAGAATCTGATTTATTCTTACCTATTATTGATATTGTACAAAATTATGATGTAATTGCATATACGATTTTAAAAAATAAAGTTCATGATATAACACTATAATATATAAAGTTATAACTTTAAAATACATACTTTTTGCGTTATTGGCATGTTTCAATTCAAAAACCCTGTATCGTTTTCAATAATTATTAAATTTGAACATAACAAAAAAATACAATACATAAAACTATATAATATTTTCAATAATGTGATTTAAGGGGATTCGATACCGTAATTTTCTGTTTTCGTCTAATGCACGCATGACATTGGATTTTAGACGGATCCTTTGCTAATCATACCAATTGATAAAATGAAGCGATAAGAATTCTAAAATCAGATTTGAATTTGTCGTCAAGTCTATTTGGAATCGACTTTCTTACATTTTTGATAATTTCCTCCAAATTTCTAAAAAAATTATGTTAAAAAAGAGTAATTAAAAATTTCCGTATTTCAATTTTTGGAGAAGTTAAAATCAAAAAGTCAAAAATCTGAACAGTCGATTTCAAGTAGACTCAATGAAAAATTCAAATCTGTTTTTAGAATTCTTATTGCTTCATTGGGTGAATTGGTAGGATTGGCAAAAGATCCGTCTAAAATCCTATGTCACGCGTGCGTTAGACAAAAACAGAACATCGCGGTATCGAATGCCCGTAACATAAAGTCGTAAAATAATATTTTAAGCAATCTGTGTACCGCGTTTCTCCTCTCAGTCAAATACAAAACTAAATATTATAAATACAATATTTACTAAATTTAAATTAATGAAATACAGTTATTTTTTGTGGAAAAGTGTCGTAAACCCTATCGTAAACGTGGGAACGTATATATTATATTACATTAATATAGCTGCAGCCTGATAAGCGATGATAGTCGCACCACATACTTTCATTTATTTTCGGGTGCGTGTGTTCTGAAACACAAAACCTCGACAATCGACGTAAAAAGGACCGTTTTTAGTGAAAACCAACAGTTTTGACAAACAAATCGCATCGTCGAAGGGGTTAGCCTCCGTTGCCTGTTGCCATATTGGTGTCGCGGTTGGCGGCATCAGAGCGTGGCATCGTTCACGGTGGATCGCACGCCCGTCGACTTTTTGACAACCATACACAACAAACACATCCAATCCATTATTATCATCGTCATCGTAGTCGTCATCATTATCGTCGTGTCCAGGGGCACATGTGGTGCTCGCGCGTGCTAACCAAACACTGCATTATAATAATATAATGATACGTTATTCCAGAAGGACGGCGACAGAAACCTGTCGGAGTTCGTGTTAATTTGTGTATGTGTACATTTACACGTAATTGCATAATACGTATGCATCAGTTATTATTATATTGTTCCGATATTTTTCTACGGCCTAGACGATAGCACATCTGTAGTACACACGCTGTCAACTTTGAACTCGTGTCTGGTGTCTCGTCGTCCTACATTGTACTACCGAACGATAATTGTTTGCTATATTATAAATTATGTGTTACTTATAGTACACCTACGAGTACGGATATTAGATAGGTATAATATGTGCGCCGTGTCAAACGGCAATGATTTATCGTGACAATAGCGCTGAATAAAAACAAATGAGTTAAAAAGCAACTAGAGAATACATGTTATACAACGATCATCCTCAATAGTCAATGTAATATATTATAATTAACGATGATATGCGTCTCTATGTTATAGGATAAAATGTAAAGCGGGTTTGATGGACAACAATATTGAACCATATTGTAATTGCATATATTGTGCATAATTTTACATATAGTATATCTGATGCACTACGGACTCGCAGGCTTGACAAGTATACTTGGGTAAATGTATTCAAATAATTTTTAAGTAGGTACTCGAAAACGTATTTTTTCGTTTTATTTTATTCTAGTCACAAAAAATGTACATAATAATACATTTTTAGAATTTACTTATAATTACTAAAAAAAAATTTTTTTAAATAATATAATATAATCTTGATCAAGAACTTTTTTTCAGTTTAAATATTTTTAATTTTATTGCCCTAAAACTGATATAAATATAGAGAATAATTCAGCTATTATCTGGATTAATAATGGTCTATATAATGATATATTTTTTATAAAACTTTTATCCAGCCAACGATTCAAATATCTGTTCAATAAGCTAACATATGAGTAATTTGTGATAATCATAAAATGATACTATGTAAAATATTCTCTAAAGTTCATCTAAAACACGAAACTACTTCAATACTTTAACTACTTTAAAAGCTTAAACCACTATCATAATTCTAGTCAATTTTGGGACATATGAGTGCACTCATATTTTAAATAAAATTAATTAAAAACGAGTTTTGTTACAATAACACTTTTGATTTATATTTTCAAATAAATCTTCAATGAGATATTAAAAGAAACTTAAAATTGGTTAATTTTAGCTAAGTATCTACAATAATTAAAAGATAGAAAATAATTTGGCTGTAGGTGAGTTGCGGCCCGAGTAATTATCACAATCTATGTAGGTACCTATAATATATAACTATATTCTTGGCAGATGCGGTGATCGCTACATGGTGATAAATTAAATGTTCGACACGTGTGGGCAGTTTTATCTTTACATAATATGGTGGCTTATATAATAGTAGTTAAATCATTGAGTTTTAAGTTTTTGCCAAAACAACGATTAAAAAAAAAAAAAAAAAAACGACAAAAAATATTATTTATAAGAATACTTTTATTATTTTAACAATAATATCATATTATATTCTATAACTAAGAAAATAAATATGACATAATGAGGTACTTAAATGAAGGAAGAAGTAATCCAACGGTAACACCTTAATATATTATATATTTGTATAAAAAGTATAAGAGTAACTCAATTTCATATCTAATTTAAACATTTTTTTTTTTAAGCAATCGGGGCAAGGGTTTATTGATTTCACGGGTATTAGTCAGATGTTAACAACTTAATCACCAACTAAAATATTGGTATAATACTGTGAGTATGATGTATGCATCTGTATACGCGCTTGGTACACAATCGTTTGTCGTACGCCCGATGAATACGTAACACGCTTGAACAGCGACCTTTCATAGATAAAATAATATTGATTTATTTTAGTTTACTAGTTATCGATGTGCGAGACAAAAATGCGATCAAGCGTTAGTCAAGAATAAAATATTATGCTTAAAATGTTTCTCCGCTGCTCTACATCCCACTCACGCCTGCGATACTCTCCATCCGTGACTTAATATTAAATTATAATTTGTCCATTTCCCTGTTTAATCTAGTACTACGTGTAAAAACTATTATCAGGTCCCTGGATCACAATGACAATGCAATAAGCATTATTCACTTATGCACTTGAGATCATGAGAGGTAGGGATGGTGACTTATAATTTATTAAATTCAATTGCATTTTAAATACATGGTTAATCAGGACTTTTTAATGAAATAATAACAATTAATTTTGACATTTAGCCAGTCACAACAAATAGCAAAAAATCCAACTTATTGTAAAATTCTTCATATACTTCAATAAATTATGTGGTCTATATAAACTAGACGCAAAATTGAACTCACGTAAAATATTTACGAGACATCTCTGGATTTTATTTTAATAAATCAATTTATTTATTTAAAGAACATAAAAATAAATTATTAACAAAACCTTATTTGTATTTATTTCGATGTTATATATTTCCACAACATAAATAATAGTACCTATGTAATAAAATTCAAAATGAAAAAAAACAATTGGAATATAAAGATATATTAGCATGTTTGTTTATCAGTGTATCATTGTAGGTCATAAGCATTTTTAAAACGAGCTTTCAAATTATTGAAACACGAGAAGATATCAGGAGAAAAGCAACTAGAGAATACACATACAACGATTATTCTCAATAGTCAATGTTAGGTATATATTATATTGTATTCAAACGGTATTTTCCAATTTTTAGCTTTACGTTTTGTTACGACAATATCACATCTAATAATATATACGCGTACCTACTACATTGTAAAATATCGTATTATATGCGTATAGGATTTATAGGTACCTACTTACACATTCGTTTGTATGCCGTGAATATTATTACGCATAGACGAAACCGCGAGCCAAACCGACCTAAGTTCACGACATTTCCGAAATATGAACACACATATTATGGCGTGGAAAAGGGTGGTTGTCGGAGGGGTATCCGCGAGAGAGAGAGAGAGTGTGTGTGTGTGTGTGTGTGTGTATGTGTTTCAGCGGTAGGTACATAAAGAAACCGCAATCTTATTTAGAAAACAATGGCCGAAAAAAAAAACCGGCCTCCACCGATGAAACAAGGTTAACCTCGTTTCGTAATATATGATTTCGTACCTATACCTAATGCGACGATAATATACGCACGCATATAATACTGTACACATTATAACGCAGGACGTATAGTCGTATCCTTGGAAATATATTATTGGACCTATTGTGATTTTTGGTTATCGCCGCACTGGTGTGAGATTGATATTTTATTATTCTCGCTCTTTCTCCGATCGTTCTTTCTTTCACGTGTTTTTTTTTTTCTTTCCGTTTTCGTCTTTCGAAACAACGAACGACCGGAGACCGACCGTTTTGTTTTCTCGCCAGTAGTAATAATAATACCGTTATATTCAATATTGTGACGGCAACACGGTCACTGTAACATAGATGTAGTACCTATCTAAACCGTGTATCATGAATAATGTCAAAATGATATTTATTAAACACGGTGTTCTGAAAATAATGGGTTAAAAAATTACGATCCACGACGATATTAATTATTAGAGGATAAATTTAAATTCAAATCAATTTTGTCCGACTGCTCATTACTTTCTTAAATTCGTTTCACACATCAGAATATTTAAAACGAGACATCATCCGTATCGTTATGACATATTACATAATGTTATACAATATTAAGCTAAGATAATCTCAATATTATCCTATAATAATTAAAAATAATTGGTGATAGGCAATACCGAAAAGTTGATTGACACGTTTAATTGACGACCGATAGGGTTATCCTTTATACTATGCGCTGTATATTATAAGTATTTTTATATTACAAACAATGATTTTTCCTACAGTAATTAATTTTTAATCGTTATCGACGATGGTTTCGAAAAGAAGAAAAAGCATAACAGCCTACATTAATATACGAGTATGTATGAAGTCATTGTGTTATAAATTATTGTTGTAATGTCACATCGAAGAAAACGTTTTCCTGATTACAAAAAAGTGCGTTAAAAAAAACTATATGTCAATAGCGAGGACAAACATACATCAAAAGAGCTCGTACCTTACGCGTTATAATTTACTGCCAGTTAGGTGTGCCTAACATACACTGCGATAATTTTTATACTGCACCCGTCTACATGTGAAGTTAGATATTTTATTGATACAAATAATAATGTATTTTCGACTATAATATATTATATTATACACTGTAAAAAATCACCACGAACAGAACACGACGTATTATCATGGTTAATTTATCCACGAAAATAAACAACGACCTGCCTAACTCACCTGTAGTAGCAGCTACAATATAGTTACCAATATACTCATATGTACAAGGTGTTTTTTTTTAAGTTACACTCATATTATCTTTGTTGTTCTGCAAACAATATTACTCGAACCCGTTCAAATTATGAATTATATTAATTTTAATTTTATTGACACACAAAATCACAAATCATATAAATTATAAAACTATTGTAAGACAAAATACGTCTAACTGCAACATGCGTGCAGCTGTTCAAAATATAAGTATTCGTAATAGGAAAAAGAGTTTTTCAGAAATGTATAACCACATAATCAATTCAAATTTTACTATTCTAATGTCACCGCGGTGATTGAATATAATTGAAAAAATATGTTTTATTGATAATTATTTTATAAAAATTCATATTATTGACTATAAACTGAAAAAATTGTGCCTATATTAAATTATTATTTGAAGAAAAAAAATGTCTGAGATAAAAATATTATTATATACTATTATAATTTATAAGCTATAAATCTATAAGTCATATTCTAATGTCAAAAATAAAAATAAAAATTGATTATTATTATAATATGAATTAACATTTTAGTGTAATATTGTAGTGTATTTAAATTTGAATTGCGCCAAATCGTTATCAAATGTTTATAAAAAAAATTAGACGCAAATGAACTGACGAAAAATACACACATTTTTTTTATTTTGGCGCCAATGGGCAGTCTAACCATAAAAGTATAAGCCTCTAATACAAAGCAAGTAAACCTATTAAGTATATTAAAATATTTAACAAGTCATAGTTATTGGTATTGCAATATTAAAACTGACCTATCTGCATCATAACAGTTGTGTAGCCGCAACGTGTGCATGCGAAGATTTATAATATGATAAATGTTGTCGAGCACGCCTCTCTCATCGGATTCGCCCATCTGCACACGAAATATAGCTATATACGCATAACGAAAAGTGGCTAATTATGTGAACATACAAAAAATACGTTTTAAAACTACACGGTTTGCAGGTTTTCGACCACCTACGCGTTCATAAACGTATATTATAACCGTATCAATTATGTTTCAGGTACTACGAGTATATATCCAAAAACTGAGTATTTTTTCTACGTATTTTGTTTGTTTTTATAAGTACCTATACTTATTCTATAATCACACCGTATTCAGAAAATAAACTATTGTGTCATAATGAAATATTATGTGGGTGTATCATATTATATACTCGTATTTTATTTGCCTTGAAAATTGGTAGGATCTTATATACAACATACACTTTCAGATTTTTCTCGCAATTTTATAGTGCACTAATGATGAGCAATGATGATGATGATTTTTTATACAAATAACAGAACCATTTTGAATCGAAAATAAACACTGAAATCACGATAGCGTTATAAATGTACCCTGTACATGACAAGTCACAAAATGCTCTTAGAATCAATTTCGTTATATTATATGTTTTATCATCGATTCGAATTTATTCAAGAAAAAATGTATTATTATGTAATGTTATAATTTTATTATACCGCCAACGACGATCACTGAGTTTTAAGACTATAAGTGGTTATGATTAATATAAATGATTTATATGTATTATATATATATAATCAATGGTATAACCTACTGAAAATTATAATACACTCCTAGACTTCTTTGCCTCTTATCTAGTATACAAAAATACAACCCTTAATTTATATAACTTTTCTTAAGGTGCTCGGAGCCGGCTATTTATTAAGAAGTTTCAATAATTCAGGAAATGTATAATTACGTAGAGCGAAAGTCATAAAATAAGACTTAGAGAAAAAATATCATTCCAATGATTAACGATAATTATTAATTGTAATAAAACCGATTTCAGTTCATAGAATTGTCAGTTTTTAATAATTTATTTATTTTTATATGAAAATAAAAATATTATTCAGATCGAATTCAACTACGATTTTTGATTTTTTGAAACAACGGTAACAAATATATTTTATTATAATATTAAAATTTCTAAAAACATTTTAAATTAAAGTCTAATTTCATCTGCATAAGACACAAAGTACGTTTTCAGTATTCAAACAAAATTTAATTTAATAAATTCAAACTACTCGTATTTTATGACAATATTTACTTCTTGACAAATTTTTGTGCAAAAACGTTTAGTCAACCATGCCCTAAATATTACCTATAATAATAATATTTATATATATCCGTCCATTCCATTAATCTATTATATCTATCTATATATATTATATATGTATACCTCTATTTAAATTTAAAAAAAAACTAACTCATAAATCTTGAATATTATATAAATGATATAGGTAATACTTAGTAGATATTGCGATTGTGTCAGTTAATATTGCATGCGTATAATACAAAATCATTAAAACTTACTGAAATTCTAAAACAAATACATTTTCAACATAAGTGAACAAAAAAATATAAAAATTAAGATTCCGTCATCAATATTAATATGTATTATGCTTAACCCTCTTTAGTTCTTACAACTAATTTAACTAAAAGCAAAAATCGTAATAACAGTATAACACATCCCTAACTATATACGTGTGAACTAAAAACTATACTACCTACTACGTTTAAGAACGTGATGTTTGTGTAAAATAAAAATACTCTTTACATAATATTATATTGCTTGTGTAACAACTACTTATAAGTTACCTACGTACGTATGTAATATTATACGTTTAAGCCCGCTTACAAACATATTTTTTATAGGTAATTTTTTTTTTTTTTATTGTTGTTTGTCAACGGTTTGTCCTTCAAGTAGTGGTAGTATTCCGTGGTGAGTATTGTATTTATAAGTACGTCGATACATTAAATGTTATTGCAATCGTTATTCCCGCGACAGCGACGTACCTAATTATAATATTACAGCGTTCGCAGGAAAATAAAAATAATTTGTACAAATTTACGGTTTGGTGCGTTGACTTCGTTATTATTATTTAGCGAATAAAAATGTGATAAAACCATAATTACGCACGGTACAAATTGATATATAAGATATATAAAATACGATATACCCGACCGATAGATATAGGCGAGCGATAAACAATTGCATTTTTTTTTTTTTATTATTACTTTTATTTCATTATAATAATTATTAATTTATTATGCGAGTCGCAAGATACAAGTAGGCGCTCAAATAGCGTTAGGCGCTAATAACATTACCTACCACTGTTATATTTATATAGACAGAATTATTTTATAATATATTATTATCGAGATCTTTCTATGCACAAAAATACTTGACCATCTTGACCCATAATAAAATAAAGAAGTAATTTATCGAATTTATTTGATTCACGTGATTTGCATCAATTATTAACATCGATATTAAGATTAACTGTACAAATCCGCTTGGATTTTCACTTCTGAGAATTTTAGCCGTTATTTAAAAAGAGTCTAATATTATATTTAACACATCCCTGATTATATTGCAACTGCATCATAACTATTTTATTAGATTTCAGAAGCCATGGTTGGCAGTTTATATGATAGGTAATATTTGATAATTTTATTAATTTATTTCATTAATTGAATCAAAGAAATGAAATATTTATAATACCATATTTCTATGCGATTTACCCAGCTGAGAGTATTGCTTATGTTGAAGAAATGTATTTAACTATAATAGACTATCTTAAGTCTAAAACTTGAGTTAACAGGTTTATCAAAACTTAACATATTTAGTAAAAATAAACGATATGATGTAATGATAAATAATGTTATTATGTATATCAAAGTATTTTAATTAGGAAACTATTTTTAAGC
>VUJU01001428.1:0-12948 GCA_009835225.1 Aphis craccivora | reverse complement strand
TCCTGAGTACATGGTACCTTCGTTTGATATAAATTTACAATAATCTTTAATTTTACAAAAATATATAATAATTTCAACAAAAGGCACGTTATCTTAATAAAGGTCATAAGAATAATTTTATTCGCGTTAAATACTATTTATTTAATTTCAATTTTTTGTAAACGCTGAAAGTAAATAGTAAAACTTCCAAATAGAGTCATATTCGTCAGTGTTAAGAGATTATAAATGTATAACGAAATCAAATACCAAAAAATTTATCACATTTTACAATTCGCAGGATTTGAATCTGTGTATTCGTTTTAATGCGGCTGAAACGACTTAAATGGTAAAAACGGCAAGATTAATTTGTGCATCAGATAACAATATACTATCGGGCTAGAATCTATGGATCGAATTTATCAAAAATTCCAACACGCGCGTTCAGGCTAGACAGCCGCGGGGAACGCATTTCGCAATGGATAATAGACACACGGAATTCTGTTCACTCGATAAAAATGCAGTGTTCCTATAAACAAATTATAAGTAGGTACCTATATGAAGTCGGAAGCTAAATAAAATGGACATAGACACCAATTACGCCCAAGATAAAATTTTAGTTTAATCTCAATTCTCAATATACCAATTATGTTCCTTAGTTTTACCGCAAATATACCAATTGTGCGTGACATGCATTCAAATTGTTTTACTTTTAATTATGAAAATATTGTTGTTCAATCTAATTCAATCGACATTCAATTAAACATAAACGATCTGTATACCTACTAAAATGTTTGAAAATTAAAAATTAATTTATCGATCAATTGATTATTGCCTTATTGGCTAATAATAGTTATATTATATTTTATAACAGAAACGAACATTTTATTAAATGTTATTATTATTGCTTAATATTTTTAATTTTCAAACATTTTAGTATACAGATCATTTATGTTTAATTGAATATCGATTGAATTAGATTGAACAACAATATTTTCATACTTAAAAGTAAAACAATTTAAATGGGCGCCACGTAAAAATGAATTTGAGTGTTTTAGACAAAAACAAGTTTTCATAATCTGTTAGATATTGTTATCAGCCCAATTGTTTTGTTGCTTATAATACTGTATATTGTATAACAAATTGATGATAGCAGATATTTTTAGTTGTGTAGTATAAGTTTGAATTGTGTAACGTTACAACATGAATCATTAAAAAAAAACTTTTAAGTGGAAAAGGTAAACCGTGGTTAATTCTTAACGAAATATTATTACGTATACCTATAAACTAAAATAATCGAAGAAAAATAATAATTGATTAATTATGAAAAAAAACTTTATTTATAAATAACTATATAATATATTTTTCTTATTCTATTTATAATATTTATTTAAATTACAAATTTTTATTATGTCAATTGATCTAATTAAAAAAAAAAAAAACTCAATTTTTAAACTAATTAGCTCCCAATAAAATAATTGACTAGGTATATGAAAATAAGGGAGTTTAAAAATGACCTTTGTATATATTATACAATATACATATATAAATTATTACAATCGATCATTTGATAGTAGTTTGTTATTTAAATTGAAATTTAAAACATGTAAAAATAATATTCATTTTATCCAGTAAAATTTAAGTGACTACAAATAAGATAATAACCAACTTAATACTAATAAATACTTATTGTAAGTATAATAAAAATAAATGACAATTGTGTATAGGTATTATATTAATAGATACCTATTAAATAGTGTTACCTCGTAATATATTATCCTAAACAGTAGTTTTTCAGTACAACTAATCAATTAGTTTAATAAATATTTTATTTGTACGTATAATAATAATAACTTACTATCGTTAATGAAAATTATTGATTTTGTCAATAAGTATGACTAAAATTTATACTTATGTATGTAATGGTTTAATGTAATTTCATAAAAAGTCCCAATATTGTTGTAGAATATTGTATGAAAAACGAATATTAATATTTTAAAAACGTAAGAATACAATTTTTTTTCAAAAACATAAAAAATATTTATTAAGTAATTTATTGATCTGTATGTATATAATATATATCATAATTTAAAATTTAAAAATTATTTTTATATAGGTACATAGTTTATGTATAACATATTATAAATCAGTATTAATTGAATTTAATTGAACAAAAATCATTAATTTTCATGGCTGAAGCCTGAAGGCAAAACTAAAAGGTAAACGTGATTGGTTTACTTAGGTACCGTAAAATATAGGAGAAGAATAATTGAATATTATACATACACTGATCCTAAAACACAAATGTTATATTGGGAGAAATTGATTCATACCCAATTACAACGATTACCTCCCTAGGATGACTCCATTTAAAAAAGGATTATCCTTATTTTTAGCATCATACATACCTTTGTCTCGAAAAACTTCGAATGGAACGTTTTAAATAACATTTTAATCTCGTTATATCTTCATATTATATTATAATTTATAATTATAGATATGCACATAACTAAAAACCTGTACATGAGAAAAAAAATTAAAATATATATTAATTGTTTGGTATCGATTCACATTGAAACAAAAGTTAAATATAATAACTCGATACAAGAATATTATGAATAATAGTAAGCAAAAATTATGAGGCATGTTCTTTATTGGCGTATTGGTACATTATAATATTGTAAGCCTACGTGACAAAAGAATTACCCTTTACAACATATAATAGGAAAAAAATTATCTCCAACCTCCAAAGTATCATTAAAATATATAATTGTTGGAAGTTTTGCCAAAATTGTTTGTCCTGTTTTTTTTTATATATATATATATATATATACAAATATGGTTACTCCAATAGTTCTACACAGCTATTGTAGTTGGCTGCAAGCGGCGATGATGCATTTATTATTATTATTAATTTCAATAAAATCAACAAAATTCGTTAGAGATTACCTATATACTAACATAATATTTTATTATCAGCGTAAAAAAAAAATTAAAACAAATTACAATTACATATAAATCGGTACTTGATTATGTCATTGATACTAATAATAAATATTACAATAATTGTTTACCTACTAATGTGTACATAAATTACACCACACGAACATAATGTTTTTGCAGTATTATAACATTTTTAACTTCGGAATGGAGATACAATTATATCACAAAAAATGACAGATAGTGATTTGATTATAGTAATGCGTGACGTAATAAGTTAAATATCATAATTCTAAAAAAAAATTTCTATTTAGATATGAATTCAGTTTAAACAATAATAAATAATAATAGATGAAAATCTAAAATTGTTTTTTAGTATACATATTGCATACACAACTCATTACTTTTTGTATGTCATTATAATTATTATACATTTGTGATTTGTCGATATTTTGATTTCTTGACTAGTAATTACATATAGGTAGTAGTATACTACATTAGTTTAGTTCCAAACTACAGTGTGCAGTACATTTATAAATACTTAATAAATTATAGTTTAAAAGTAAGTTACTTCAAAACTAAATGAATCGAAAAAAATGGATAGTCAAAATAATAAACAATAATAAATTGAGTACCTATCTGTGTAAACCTACTGCTAAAGTGATTTCTTATGGAAAAAAGAATAATTTTCCAAATAATCGAATTAAATGTATCGTCTGCTAAACGACGTAACGCTAAAAAACGTCGTATAATAAGAAGTAAGCAACTAATTAATATTTATTACCAATTTGATACTAATTGCTTACTTTTATATTACATTCGTGATTATTATTGTATCTTTATTATTAATATACAAAAATCGAACAATTTTATGATTTAATGACTAAATAAATGTCAAATATATATTATAATAAATAAAATGTACCTAGTATAATATGATTTATGTTGAAGTTTTATTAGTGGACGTTACTTGTATTAGTAATTATTATTTATAGTTATAATTATTAGTATAATTAGTTAACTTATATAGAAAAAAAGTAAAAACAGTTATGTTACCACTGTAGTTTTAAGATCTAGGATATCACATACGTTATCAAAAATCACGTATTTTAAAAATGCGTCAAATCATTCGTTTATAAATCGCAGAGTGGACTTCAACGATGAGCCCTTAGCATTTTAATTAGTTTTCCCCGTATTTTAGAAAAAAATCGACAACAATTTAAAGCTTTAGTAATAAATTTTCTTCTATACAATATACAATTGTAAATATATTATTACTATTATCATTCAATCAATACACTACATATAATATCCGTGGTCGTACTCACATCATCATCAAAATAAATGTAACCGATAAGGTACATTCGACCAGTCTCCGCAGCCCTTAGACTTGCGTGTGGGCACGAAACGATCGTGTTTGTGATTACCTATAGGCTATAATATGTCTATAATTTTTATATATTATATATTTTGTGAGTATATACTATATTATAGAGATCATATATGAATAGACACTGCACTAAATTCCATAAAACTTATATATTATAATACAGACGTTTAATTCGTTACAACGCCTCAATTATTTTAAATAGTAAAATTATTTCCGTTCGTTTAGATTACTGGCCAACGCCGATCGAAATAATCGTAAAATATTATACAGAGTGATTCATCAAGTCTTCACTACTTTTTTAAATTTTAATAATGAATTTATATAATATGTTAAAATACTATATTTTTTATTACTCAATTTTGTATGTCATTTAAAGGGTATTTAAAATACGAACGAGTAGTTTCATCCGAGCTATTAAAAATTACGTACTAAAGATAATAATCCATGATAATGGGATTAAAGATGGGACCAACGGCCATTAGTTATAGTATTATGACAATATTGTAGTAATTAACAATTATATAATATTAACATGTTTATAATTTGTAAAAACTGTCCGAGTATTATAGTAAACAGTAGATTAAATATCACATATATTTTATGTTTTATTAAAAATATTATAAACTATCCGTAGTACAAACATTTTAATATCTTAGAAAATGCTTGTCCAAATTTTAATTTAGATACGGTAAAAAATGTATTTACTTAAACGATTTAATTTAAATAAAGAAAATTTTTATTATTTAAAAACCAGAAGTTGGTATTGGTACCATTTGACATTCCGGTATAAAAATATATAAGTATTTAAAAATCTCGAAAATCCCATACATCAAAATTTAAATAAATGCATTATTTAAGGGAAAAGATATAATGAGCATGCTTGATGAATTACTCTGTATATATACAACAATACAGAAATAAAAGGCGGCGACGGGCGGTGGTCATAGGGTCGCGTGATGTCTAGATACGGTACCTATATGTGAGAGCATGATTCTCGTCTTCGTAGAACATAACGATTTTGACTTGTAATACGAGTATGTGCATACTTAATAAGTTGTATTAAAATAATAATATATTTAAAGCCCATCGTGGTGACTTGACAGAATATAATAGGTAGGTACAAGCGTACATAGTGCGTATTGCGTGCAGACGCCGCCGTCCGAATGTTTCAACTAAAAACAATCCTAAGGTTGTTTGTGATCAACCCGTCCTATTTTAGTTTTTGAGCGTATATTTCAAGTTAAAAAAAACTTAGTAAGTAATATAAAAAAAAATACTAAGACTCACACTGCGCAAGGCTTTTTTACGACCGGTACGAAAACATATGGCACATAATTTTTTTTTGTTGTTGTTGTTGTAAACCTTGCAACATTTAATTAACAATAATGTTAAGGAAAAAATTCTACATTATTAAGTACTAATAATAATATTACAGTTACCATTTATAAAATATTGATAGCTTGCAACTTGCTTTTCAGAAATATTTATACTGAAAAATAATTGCTCATTCCATACTTTCAATATTTGCATCCATGCATCCTTCCCTCGAGATGTATATCCTTTATTATATGATTACTTATATGTACCAAATTTCTAAATCGTAAGAGCAATAGACTTGACTCTAGTTCGCTTATACACTTACAAACATTACGCTTTATTAATTAATAGGTAACTAGTAATATAATATATCCAGAGGTAAATGAAACTGAGATCGGGAATCCACTATCCACTATCCACCTATGGCAGATAGTAATAAGTATTTTTTTCTTTAACTACGTTTAACAAAGTAAAAATAAAAATAAAAGAATGATTTTGTTTTTAATATTATTAATGGTAATGAAGCTATCCTACAATAAGGGGTTTTATCTATTTTCTAAACTTTCGTTAAATCATGTAATTCGTTCAAATATTTTTTTATTATATAAACCTCGGCCCTCAGCAGCTCAGCTATACACTTTTCTTTCTATTTTAGTACTCATACTAATTTTCGGGTATCCTAAATATGTGGGCAAATTCAGCGTCAAATGGTAAAAAAATGTGAATTAGTATATCCATCATTTATACTCAATTAATAATAATATCTGTAATAGTAATAACAATTATAATCTATATCTATTTATTGTTCCAGTTGAAATATTCTGAAATGTTTTTTGTCAAAATCAGTTGAGCAAATTTGTATCATATGAACTTTGACCATACTTTTCCTATTCTAATATAATAATATACTATGTTACTAAAATATGTTATATTTATACAGAATAGCTTTGTCTTCCTAAATAATAAAATATCATAATTCAGTATACAAAATTATATTCAATTATAATTTTATAATCTGTAACCAATGTCAATCGTATACAAGTATAATTAATAAAAAGTACTCGATTTTCTTCAACCGAAGTAAAATTCACCAGTGAGTTGATAAAAAACCAAAGCCACAAATCGTTCGCTAGTTTCAAAAAATTTAATGCCATAATTTTTATTGAAAACGATCTACTAGTTTTTGTGTCTATATTAGAAAATGAAGAAATATTCATTTGCGTGATGCGACAATCGAAACGATATAGTATATTATAATTTAAGTAATCAAGGATGACGAACCTTTCAACTTTCATTGCCTGCGTGATCTTGTTTTCCCCTGGTCAATTAATTTGATGACTTATTTTTTTCTTGTTAAATCTAAAAATTTCTACGAATAGTTTTTTTTTTCGGATAATTAATATGTTCATCATCTCTGTTAGTAGTGATAGCTAGTGAACACAAAAGAATCAGATAAACGTAACGTTTAAAATAAAAACGCATAGGTACATAATATTGATAGGTGAAACGTTTCAAACTCTATATTATCGGTTTTTGTCCATTTTGGCATGATAATATTGTCACAGAACACACACATCGCCGTCTCTTGTAGTGTGTAAATATTGTGGCACTTGCGCACAATAATGTGTACACCATATTTTACAGTCGTTGTGCGATTTATATCGTATAAATTTGAATTATAAATTGTTATATAAAATACGTGCGGCTAGCCGAGTGTTATTGAAGTAAATATTATATTATTCATGTGATCGACGTTGTGTGCATATTGTACAAATTTAAAAAGTAAAAATATGCATTGAACTATGGTATTATTTTTTTTTTTATTCTAGAATTCAAAATTATAACTATGTTATTTGTTGAGTTTAATTTAAATTCAGGTAGGTATATATTGAAAATTGTTGGAAATATTAGTATAATTATTTACTGTTCTACAGTTTCTTGCTACAATCACAGGATTAACTCGTGTATAAAATACGATTTGGGTTATAAATACGGCCATCAACAAATTCAACATGTATAGGTATAGGTACCTATATTAAATATTGAATCTCAACGTTTTTGATCTGCATGGTATTTACTAATAAAAACTATTTTAATTATTATATCAAATGCATATTTGGAAAAAAATCATGGAATAATGTGATATAATAATAATTATAATTTAATATTAATAATGATATGTAATAATGTTTTTAAATACAAAATACAAGAGTTGATTTTCAACTATATTTAATTTAAATAATACGGCCTTATAATATTAAATATGTGCAATATTTCATTCAAAATATCTTTTATAAGTTTATAACGGAACAAAAACAATAATTTTATCAGCCTAATAATATAGGAGGTAGGTATACCTTTCTCAATATGAATTGTATATTTTAATAATACCCTGATTGCTCACTTAATTAATTAATACCGTTGTCTACGCACTATACCGGTATTTGTGTTATATTTTAGAGATCGTGCTACGAATAAAAACGGAAGTTAACGAAATAATATGAATTATAATATGATAAGCATCGGAAAACATACTAGCATTATAACAATATTGGAAATCCACGTCATCGCAAGGTTAGGTATTGTTGCGGAACTCGATTTCATTTATGATTTTTTAATAAAGCGAACGTTCAAATGAATATATTTTTAATTTTCATGTTTTATATATACTAATCTCTGATTATTATACAACAATATCACCGGATACAGACACATATAAGTGTGAAAACAACGCGCAACTATGACATACTTAGAGCGTAGTTTCGCAAGAGCGTTATACGACGATAACCGGTAATGGGATGGTCCCTTTGCGGGCTACGAGTACGTCCTTGGCGTGACGTCCGGGTTCGTCCTTGGTACACGGCGCTAAAACGTGATAACGATACCCGATGATAGAAGGCGTTTTTCGGTATCAGGGCCTCCCACACCAGTTAAGATAAGACACACTCCGATAATGAATAATATATTTTATCATGTGTATTATTATAATAATTATTATTAAACCACCGGATGGAGTGTACGAAGAATAGTAGAAAAGGGTTGGAAGGTGGACGATTTTAGCAAACGCATCATACTATATATTGTGGTGACGGCGGTTCAGGTCAATGAACCGTTTTGGGCAGATAAACATAACCGACCGATAAACGCAAACATCAAGAGGGTCTTGAGCGGGCGGGTTTGAGTGTGGTTTAAAGTGCGTACAACGCGTTTGGCGTAGATAACAGACATACACAAACACGAGAGCTAGAGCATATTACAGTAGGTACTATATGTGTAAAATGTATCGACACACATACAAAACCTAAGTAATATAATACATATACGTGATGAAAACTAATAAACGAGAGAGAAAGAGAAAAATGAGAATGAGATGAACAGAGACGGTTTGAGAAACAGGTATATAGTCACCCGTGAAGGGAAAAGCTACACTCGACGAGTGTCGTCGACGCCACCGCCTTCGGTTTGGAATGCAATCGTAATCCGAGTTTAAAAACTAATAAAACTAATGAACAGACATTTACTTGAACGCTTCTCGATCTACGGAGTTGAACTATTTCACACAACAGCGCATCTCTTGCAATTAGGGGAATCGTGAGGACTTATACCTATATAATATACCCGTAGTTAATCGAATGTATATACACTGCACTGACACGAAAAGCATTTCAAAATTCGACGTGAAAACTGTCCCGACGTCCTATGACAATGTCGGGTTCGAGCAGCACAATAATAGTGTTTTAATGGTTTTAATGCAATTTGTCAAAATTCTTTTAATATTCCTGAGGGCATGCGCTCATATATCTAATGCAAAATATTTGCATTTCATGGAACGTCGATGATTTCTAGTAATAACAATAAGACAACAACTATAAAGTTTCGAGTATTACTCCGAAACGTAAATGAATAATATAAAAAGTACGAGTTACGTAATGAACAACTCGTATAATTTTAAGGGGTCGCTTCATACCGATACGGTATTTGTATTAGCTCCCACTCACAAATATATTCACTAAATGAGACTATAATATAATTATGAAGTGTACGCTTACACGTATATTATGTGGTGTATTCTGACTTACTTGAACTCATTAAAGTCAGTGTACAAATGTACAATCGTATATTCTTCCAAACATATTTTAAAGTATAATATAAAATATACGTATGTACGTGTGTATATATGAGTATATGTAAAAAGTAAAATGTTTAAGCTTTAGAAGGATCTGTAAGACCGGTTTACTTTTAAGGTTTCAAAGTATTAAACGACATGGACAGAACTATGACCGATTGAGACATTATTATAATAGGTTAGTATCAATAATAAAAGTAATTATTATTCCATTTCAATCTTTTTCAAAATTCGAAATATGTATCTAGTCCACCATAAATACACATTGAACTAAATTGTCGATGATAGTTATGTATATAAAATAATAACAATACCCTTAAGCATGCGTAATGTGGATTAACTCGGGTGTAGATTACATAGGCAGATATTGCACGAACCGCATTACTGCGTCATCATAGGGTAGTGAATAATAAAATAATGATGTAAGTTGAACGAGAGAGACCTCAACAGGTAATCAACTACGACTACGACAATCGATTTGATGGTGACATAATAGTAATAATAATAATGTTTACAACAACAAAAATTTACAATAATAATAATTACAACATAATATAGACATTAATCAATAAATAATAATACATTTTATTGCAAAAATATCGGCTAAACTTTATTAAAAAGTTTTTTTTTTTAAATTGGTCATAAAGCGCTCACTCAACCACACTAATCTCTAAATTAACATTGGTAGTATTGTAGAGGATGAGGCACTAAATCAGCTAATTTTCAAAGATAAATTATAGAATAAAAATTAATTATTATTTATTATAATTAATAACTTGCCATTTAATTTTTTTAAATTATGTCCTCGAAATGATGGGTAAATTTAACGATAACACATTTGTTTCATGTAGAACGTCTTGGACTTTTTATGAAGCGGCCCTAACAGCAGCGATATTTTCAGGTGTACAAATGGTATTTTCATACAGGCTTATTTTATAGTACAGAACATTTTTTCAAAGTTGGTTGTCCATATTTTAATAACCTTACTTTATGGTACCAACTTATGACGTTTAAGTTAAAACAAAAACGTATTCAATTTTATAGTATTAACACGTTTTTCAATGTATCAATGCTCAACACTTCCCTGTTCCATATTAACTAAATGTCTAAATACCAAATGAGCGATGATATGTTTTCTTTAAACTAATAATATTATATAAAAAATGTTATCTTAATAATTACTACTGGGAAAATCTATTTTTAAAATCGGCCGTATCAGTGCCCCACCTGTATAATATCATCGTTAAATAAGTAAAAAAGCTATGAATTAAAAATGCATGTTATCTTTCATAATTTGAAGGTATAATTAAGAAAAACTTTATCTACTCTTAAATAATTTCTAAATAAATAAAAGGCATACTTGCATATTTATCATATTATATACGTATATATATTGATTAATTTATGCTTGAGTATATTTATACTTAAAAGATCAGTTTTTTAAAAGTTTTACAACAAACTACCGTAGCCTAATCGACGAATCGCGTGATTAAAGCTATTATATCTTAGTAAAATAATTAATTAAATTGTTGCTATAGATTAAATATTCCTATGTCCCAAATTCACCACATAAAATATTACTATTTAATATTTATTGTTCACACAGTTTTATCTTGTTCTTGTTTATTCATCATTATTGTAATTTTATTGTATCAGTTATTAAAAGCATATAATTATGTTGATTTTTGACACTAAGATCGTCTAAAACGTGATCGCAAACCAATTGTACCTACTTACAAATTATTATACCTTTATACAAAGTGTTTAACCAAATAAACATGCAAGACCACTTTTTCTTTTAATACTGAATAAGTATTGCATTTTTAATTATACTTAATGACCATGTTTTTTTTTTAAACTTAAGGATAGTTTTATGATAATACTAACTTCTGTTTTTCAAATAATAACCAAGTAAATCTAATAAAATCTATAAAATAAAATATTTAACAATTTTAATGTAACTAATTAAAAATTCGAACGAGTAAGTCGTTTCTAAATTATTAAAATATTTTTACTAATAAAAATAGTCCAAAAGAATAGTTTAACAAAAACATAAAATAGATGTAATATTGAATACTATTTATTATGCTTCTATTATTTTTACAAATAGTACAAAATGTTAATAGTTTAATATTAATTACTAAAATTTTAAACCACTTTAGCCCCATTTTCAAAACTTATGATCATGGTACCATTATTACCTATAATCTTCAGTACATCAAGTAAAATAATTCAACATTTATTTTGTTACCTAGTTAAAATTTTGATTCTTATTTGTAAACAATTTCAAAAAAATTATCTACCAAAATAAAATATTTGCTGTATAAAAGGGTGGTTTTTATTTGAAAAACAATTTACATTTACGAAGAATACTACTTAAGTAATACACACAATCTCAAGAATTTAAAAATAAAGTCAGAATATAAATTTGATAGTTCAAAAAATTAGATTTTTAATACCTACTGCGTTATTTAAGAAAAAATGTGGCACATTAGGTTAAGTTATACACAATGCATAGATAGATATATAATAAAATACACACTAAATCATACGTCTTATAAAGAAACTGAGGCGACACTATACAGGTAATAAGTGGCCAATTACGCCAGTTAATATTATACTCAAAAGAGCTTGTGTATTTATATGTACTACTGTTAATTACTCGTGTCTAACGTGCTGAATATCAATTGCCGGTCTTTTTATTTTTTTTTAACGCCGTAAATCGAATTGCCGAAGAATACAATAAAAAAAACTACACCGTCTTTGAACACTGACGTCTGAAGGACGTGTAACCGGCTAAAGCGAAAAAGGATAAACAACTTTTTTGATTGCCAAAATCGTTTTCCCATTCAAACGGCATTTCACGCTGATATTAAGTATAGGTATATAAAATATAAATATATAATATATACTTAATATATTATACACACGATTGCTGCAGGATTTATACAACCATTGTTGACCATTTTATTCGCGGTCTACTTTCAAGTGAATAAAATTTCCCCCTAAAAGGGACCTCGTCTATATAATATTCAACACACCGTCAATGACAACGAAAATCTCCTTGGCGGAGATAAATCCGGGATATACGGGTAATAAGAAAATTAAAGTATTTAAATTGATTTCAGGAAAAAAATCTAATAATCGAAGTTTTTATACATACATATTTTTTAATAATTTATAAAATACTCACTAAATC
>VUJU01001427.1:0-57493 GCA_009835225.1 Aphis craccivora | reverse complement strand
CATCAAAAACGCCGATTTTTTTTATGATATAATATAATATATATGTATACATTATACACAGTATACATAAGCAGTATTTTTTTTCGTCCAATTCAAGGAATTTTCTTGCTATTGGGTTACGGATGAATTGATCACACGAAAGAGTTTTCTTTTTTCTTTATCATCATCTTGTATATGTATGTATATATATATATTATATGTGTGTGTAGTGTGTGTGTGTGTGTGTGTGTGTGTTTATTACCAAAAAAAATATATACGATAATAGCAACATGCCATGGTTGGCGTAACTGACAAAATAAACAGACCTGTAAAAATGAACCTTTAGAACGGACAAGTGTGCTTTTCTACCCTTTGTTTGTTTACATTTTCACACTTCTTTACTTAGTTTGTAAAAAAAAGATACACACATCTAATGTAGTATAAGAAGGTCCAAGAAGAGAGAAAAAGACTCAGTTAGATAGTAAAAAATACATACAATTTTCACTATTTTAAATTGAACAAAAACTAGATGTCCCGGTTTACAATCACTAAATGAACACCAAGTAAACATAAATACAATTTTTAAGTATACATAAGGTTAAAACAACACGTACTTAGTATTAGACTATAATTGTTAATTGAAGATTTTTGATAACAATTGTGAAATCTGTCGCCAAAACTATTAGATCATTTTAATGTAATTATAAGAACAATTTAACCGGAATATTAATTGGATTGTATTTAGAATCAAAAAATAAAAACAAAAACTGCAATCAATTAAATAATTATAACTAGGTATAAGATACTTAAAAATATTTTTATTTTTATTGGAACCATTTTATATTTTATTAAATACCAAAAAAAAAACAAAAAACAAAAAAAAAATGATCAAATTAAATGTATGTTTAAGTGCATTCAGTATAATTAAACATAGCAAATTTTAATGTTGTTTCATTTTTTAAGGACATAAAATTTAAGACACTAAAACAAATAATAATTATAATACTAATGACTTTTATTATTTAGTAGGTATCTATATATATATATATATATTTTTTTTTTGAATTTTATTATTTTAATTGGCATTTATTTTATTAAGAATGATATAATGTCCAACGATAAAACAACAATAAAATCGAAGATACGCATTTTTTCTAATTTATATTGTCTGAATATAGACTATTTGCTTTCAAAGTTATAATCCATAAATCATTGCATATGATTTCGATACAATGATAATTGTGGTTTCAATTTATGATTAATATGCATTCGAACATTTTGAAATGTCACTAGCGTTTTTGTGTGTGTATTATTATGAAATTGTTTCCATTAGATAGCCTGTAAGAATAAAGTTTGCAATCGAGGGTTACACTTTGAAAGTTTTGAAGCTCCAAAAACCTTTATGGAAATATTGATAAAACAATAAAGATATTTACAAAAGGTTTAACAAAGGCGGTTTAACATTTCTAAACAAAATAAATTAAACTTCAACAATATAATAAATTCTTAAGATAACAATAAATGAATAGAGTTAACCGGTATAATGTTATTAAATTTGACGCCGTAGAAATTATTCACATCTCATCATACCATGCAACATTTTGTTAGGTTTGTTTTGGTTAGTTAAATTGTTATTAGTTTAGTTTCTAAAAAAAAAAAAACACCTTTACAAAACAATACGAGTATAATACATGTTATAATTTGCCAACATTGAATTGATATTGTAAGAATATAATAATTATTATAGTTTTACACGATTATAAATACAATCGAAATGCTAATAAATTATACTAAATTTTTAATCAACGTAGATTGTAGAGAAACATTTTTAATGGAGTTTTAACTCGCACAAGGTATAATATAGTATATGATTCAAGGCGATTGCCAATTAAAATCTAATTCGTTTTGTGCCCACCGCGCTGCGTGACCTTAAACGCTTGACGACATCTTTATGGAAACACACAACTAATCAATAGAATCTCGTTTAAGTACGAGTACGGAAAAAATGGGACAGGTCGTGTAAAAACACAATAAATATATTACAATATGTTTGTGTGTAAATATTGAAAAGCAATTCTATAGGACACGATACTCTAATAAAGTTATGAGTGATTCGACTCGAGGGTGCGTTTAACTAGGTGTATAAACAATTTGTTGCAATCCACCGTACGGATAAATTTAATCCAGATTAATTATGTAGGTACCTATATGAATAAAACGACGAGTAGGTATTGTAAATTTTTAATACAAATACTCTAAGAATTATGGCACGCCAAGAAGCTCTGGTATTAATTCCTCGAGAAGTGTTATATTTAAATTTACAAGACCAGGTATATGGGTTAAACGACAGGTCCAATATGACAGAACCATACATCAAACGCTTTATAAGTAATGACACTTGGCCGCGTGGCTGCGTCCGCCTCAGTGTGCTATTTTTGGTCGGCGGAATATAAACCGAAAATTCCGCTATTTAATATAATATATTGGAATATCACATTCGTCAAAGTCATAATCGACGATCCTTTAAGTCTTAGGAGCAACAATTAAATTAAACAGTGTCGCTGGCGACGATGCCGTGATCGTGATGGAAATAATAATATAATATTATAGCAAATAGAGTTTAGTGCCAACTTGGTATAAATTTTGAATATTTCGATTTTGATAACTCGACATTCTCACAATTTCAAGCGATATTTTTTTTTTATATATACAAACGACTAGTCTTGTTTGAAGAACCCATGCTTGATTTATATATATATATACTTATACATAAATTAATGATAGTTTAAATTCTGAATAGAAAAATAATGTTCGCCAAAACTAACAATATTCAATTATGGTAGATATTATAATAAGTAGGTAGTTTTAAATAAGTTGTAAACAAAAATAAAAATGATTTTACGCGTGAGGACATTGCAACCGGATTGGAAATATTATTATTGTACCAAATGTACCACCGTGCACCGTGGCGCAACAGCACAGTAATACAATTGTACGTAGGTAACTATTACGGACCTAACCTATCCCATTCCCACACTTACGTACTTGCTTATTTATTATTATTATTATTATTATGGTGTGCTGATCCGGGGGAGCTATTTCCCGAGAAACCATACACGCATATATATATAACACGTACCTAGGTATGTCATGACGTATAGTATCTACGAAATATAATCTTCGCCAGTTTAACGGTGTAGATGGGTACGCTCCTATTTTTATTTCTGTGTACTTTTTTTTTTTTGTTTTTTCAATTGCTCCGGTAATATCAGCATCCGCTGTGGAGAATGCTATTGGCCTCCCAATTGAATGTCGCGCCCATTTCTGCAGTGTATTAAGTATATTTACTGTTGTCGTCGTCGTCGTCTGTATTATTATTATTATTTAATACGGTTATAAAACACCACAGACGCACCCAAAACCATACCGATTACCTCACGGTGTTGGCCGTGAAACGCTAAAACGGAATGACAATAATGAAGATAATAATGATAATAATAATAAAATCCCTACTCGAAGGCGGTGGAGAATCGGGTCTTATATATAAGGACGGATGCTCGAATCGCTGTAGTTCACCACAATCCGTTTCGGCGCGTCCTCAGTAGTATAATATTACCCGTGATATATAGCTGACAAATTGTTATTGTTATTATTATTATTATTATTAATCGAAAACTACGACGATGATGAGCTCTTCGATGACCGGTCCGAGTGGCGGCAGTGGCGGCGGCTTGCAGAAATCTTCAGCCGGAGGTCCGATGTCGTCGACGCAACAGTCGGCGGGCGACAAGTCGGCAGCGGTGTCGTCGGGCTATGGCACGTACAACAGACGCGGTACAATGGATCGTCGCCGTCGGACCGACTACCGTGGAGGAGATCATCACGACGACGACGACGACGGTGACGACGATGACGACCGATTGTCCGAGCTATCCGACTCGGGACACTTTCTGGCCAAAGGTGCGTTTCTCATCACGCCCAGCAACGAGCTGAACCTGGAAAAAGCGACGGCCATATGCGAGAAAATGAACTACAGAGGACCGTACTCGGTGACTAAGACGGCCACGGGAATACTGTTTAAGTTTGCCGAACAAGACGACTATCACGTGACTTTCCGCAAGGGATTTCACAAGGTGACTAACTCGAGGTTCTACAAGAAGGTAAGTAATTATTGGAATCAGAATATTATATAATCTATGTAAAAAAAATAAAATCCCTTATAAGTATATAATAACCAACTTAACCGTAGTAATTGCATGCACATTCAGCTTCGTGATCGATACACAAATATATTTATATTAAATATAAATACCCAAATGTTGTTAAATGTGTTATACGGAAATGTAGTAAAAGTAGTACATATTTTATTATATTTTCAACTTCAAAATTACGAAATAAAACATACTAAAATTAATTTTTATAGTAAAAGAGTATATCAAGTATTAATGGAAAAACCTCAGTAAATGAGTGAACCACACAGCATAGAAACACAATAAAACAAAAATGAATGGAAAATATTTTTTTAATAATTTGTTCATTGTTATGATAACGGTACCAATATGAAGTTATGAAGATTAATTCAAGGTTTTCAAATTTAAAACCCCTAGGTATGTGATTGTTTCATGATATGACTTTGTGCAACTTTATTCGTTATTACTTGATCCAGTTGACTCATATATTTATATTAAGACAAGTATATCTTATTACTGATCAATATAATAACAGTGACACAATTAAATTATTATTTAACGTTAATTTTGGTTAACAAAATCGATGTTGTTTTTACTTCTGAAGTGTACAAGTTATTGCAATATACAGCCTACTATTTTTGAAAAACAAAATTGTAATAATATTCTTTATATCAAGGAACTGAAATAGGTGAATCATATCTGTAATACAGAAAAAATCTAGATCTCCAATAATCTTTAATTTAAAATACTTTTAGTGTAATTATTTTCTTTGTTCGTCTTAATTTAGGATTAGAATAATAAATCAATATACTGAAGATCAACAATTACTAAGTACGTTAAATTATTAACGGATGCTCACATTAAGTAGTCATGTGCATTTCATTTAATCTATGGAAACATACTATGTCATTGTGATTTTTAAATAAAGTTTTAATTTATAGTTTGTAATATTTATTTAAATTGTGTTTTTAATACAAAAATAAATAAAATACTTACCAACTATTGTTTAAAAAAAAATTTCGGGGTCTCGACATTTTTTTTTAACTGAAATCCTCAGAGACCATTAGAAACCAATTTCCAGCCATTGCTATAAACAAAGCATTATGTTGAAATATGTTTATCGTTATTGGTCTGAATAAAAATAATTTCTAGAATAGTTTTACTCTATTATATTTTTAAACATTTTGTACAAAAATACTGATGTATTTTTTTAACACAAACAAACTTGAGTCAGCTATTACTATTTATTTATTAAAAAGAAATACAAATACAAATTTATATTTTAAGACATTTGAGTACTCTTCTTACAGTTTTAGAAAAATAAATTGAAATGAGAGTTTGACGTTTGGGTAGTTTTAAAATAAAGTTTTCAATTTCTCCTTAATACTTGAACAGTATCTCATCTGCACATTCCCTTCGGTCTAGCCTTACTCGGCAGAATATTAAATAGTTTAGCAATTTCATTTTTAGGTATACCACTTTTAGTAACCTCGTTGATTATATTACCTTTTTTTCAGTAATTGTTAATGCAACCAATTTACGTTTAAAAAATGTAAACCTAACTATGTAGATAGAAGATAATTGTAGTTTATTTCACAGTAAAATTGTAGTTTCATATGTATATTTATGATTGTAACAGGTTCTAATAATATAATGTTAGATAAATTTGTTATTGCCAGCTTTGACTTATCTCTGTATAATTATTTTTACTTTCCACTTATCACGATAAATAATGCATTTACTGTATAGAGATTTCTAAGGAATAAAAAAAAAATTTCTTCAGGTTCGAGTTATTGAGAATCGACTGTATTATTATTTAATTTATAATTATTGGTTTTAAATAAAAATATATATTTAAATCAACTTAGTATGTTATACTTACAATTATTTAATATTTTAGTTATTTTAAAAAAATCCACAAATAGTTAAATTTATAAATACCAAGTAAAAATTATATTTATGATATTTTAATTGAAAATAAACTTTTATTAAATTATGTATTAATTATAATTTAAAATTTTTAGTAATAATATATAAGTATAATTTATATATAATTTGTAATTTCATTATGTAAATGATATAAATAGTACCTATACTAGATACATTAGGTACTTGGAATCACGTTTATCATAAATTAATAAATTAATTATAAATTTAAAAATGTTCAATATATTTTACATTTATATTATTACCAATATGCATTTAATCATGTATATTTTTTGAACTCGTATAAAAAAAATACTCTGATAATTATCTAGTAGATAATTGTATAGACTATCTCATATCTGATATATTATGAATTATTTATATTATTTTGAAAGTTTGAGTACTTAAATAAGTTTTATAATTATTTAATTTTCATACCACTAGGCATTGGCCATTTATACTAATTATTTATTTTGCTGTTTGTGAATTAAATCAGTAAATCTAATTTTAAAATAAATAATACCATATCATTTATTTCTTAAAATATATGCAAAGTGAAATTAAAAGTGAATTGTTCACATTAATATAATCTCTTACGATTTATTTTAGTAAAGTATACAATAATTATATTGTATTTGGTTATTGCTGTAAAAATTGTTAAAAACAGTTTTTTAAATTGGAATAATCCTATTTTTATACCGTATTAAAAGTTGACTGACTAAAATCTTAATCGGTGTTTAAAATATTGAATTTGTCAGAGAAATTCACGAAGCAACTATTGTGTTAAAATGTTTTTATTGTACTATATAATATTATTACAAAGGGTCATTATAATAGCAATGTTAGTATCGAATGTATATAACAAAAACTCATCTATTGAATTATAAATTTAAATGCATTTTTTACGTAAATATAATATAATATATAATGATGAATCGTTACAAAATTTAAATTGATTTCTTTGTATAATTTGGACTATTATTTAAGAATACTATATTTGAGAAATATCAGACAAACTTAAAGATTTCTATCGCAAAACGTTAGATTATTATTATATTTAATTAAATATAATGAATTATATTCCGAGTAGTGTAACTTTTAATTTATAAATGTGTAATTAACTACAATTAAAATTTACTTATTAGATGCTAAGTCAAATACAAAGTTTAATGATATGTTTTTTACTGCTAGGATACGATACACAACTGTGCTAGTGGGAAAATTATAAATTATTGTAATCAGGGCCCCTGTAATAAATGTTTGTCCGTGCTTTTTATAAAACTTTCAAGAATACAATTTAATTTACCATCTATATAAAAATTTGTGGAATAATATTTGTTTTTTAATTATACCAATTCATATTCAATATTCATTGTTACTTATTGAGACTGTATTATTTTTCTAGTTATAAGTAATTATGTATTTTATTCTTATTACTGACAGTTGTATACTATTAATATTAAATTTATTTCGAAACAGTGTACGGTAAATGGTAACCATAATGTATTTATTATGTATTTTAAATAGTTATTTATTGTTTTAATAACATTGATTTATTAATTCACTTGATAGGAAATAAAATAATAAAATGTATTTGCTTATAAAATAGATAAATTTAATTATACTTAAGTAAACATTAATTCTTTATTGAAGTAAAACTTTCAAAATTAACTTTGTTTATAATAATTTTGAAATTCGTGACTTTTTATTACAATCCTAGTTTATTTGGAATAAATAACAATTCAACTGATCGTATTATTGGGGTTTTAAATACGCTTTTATTCTACGTACCAAAATAGTGTGTACAAACCATCCAAATAAAAAAGGTAAATTATTATTGTAAATTCATTGTTTTATCAGTACCTAATTTACCCTCATATTTATTTAATTTAGTAATAAGTATTAATATTTTAATAAATAATATTTAATACTATAAAACATTTACTTATATAAATTTACAAAATAAATATATGGTTTAAACGTTATTTTTTTTTTCAAAATTATTATAATTAATACACATATATTTGAAAACAATATTGGTATATAATAATAATATAGATACTAGATAGGTTTGATATATTAACGTATTCATAAAAAAAAAAAATGAAAGTACCTATTAGTGTTGCTATAATGTAACGTATATATTGTTGTTCTAATAAAATGTTCCAATCAAAATTACTGATTCATGATAAAAATAAACGGGTTGATATATACTATATAGCATAGAGACATAGAGTTATTACTCTATTACTCTATGGTATATTGTGAAAATTTATATTATTATTTATTTTTTTTTTTCTATAATTTTTTTACTTCTCATTCTTTTCTAGTTTTTTCTATTTTGTTTTTTCCTGATTTTCCCTGTGGTGAAATGGTCACACAAATTGGCTACGATGCACATAGTCACACAGTCACCAACCCCGGCTCAGTGCAAAATATATTCTGCAGAATTTTCTGTAGTCTCTTTCCCTTGCCGTTGTTTTGGATGCCTACATTGCCCCCCACCCACCGGACCTACACCACTGGGAATGAATTCCACACATACGTGAAAATTCTCTTCTCAGAGAAAGGGGTACAGTGCTACACATTAACCCACCATCCCCTAAGCGAAAAAACTTCGATAAAGACCCCGATGGTCGTTTCGATAAAAACAAATTTGAAAAAAAAAATGTAAATATTTATCTCAATATTCAATTTTCATTCAGTATTTTTGCATTATTTCGAATCTTAATACTCGTAATAATAATGAAATTTACACAAACATAATTATTTGACTATTACTTGAAAAAAATAAGTAACACCTGTATTTTGCACTTACGTGCACTTACGCATTTGTAGTATTATAATTTGTCATATAAACATTTATCTACAATGCATATTTAAAACCTATACGAAGAAAAAAAAAATGTTTTATTAAGTGGATAACTGAGTAAAATCATTACTACTTAATATTATTTTATAAAACCTTCATAATTAATATAAATATATATATATATATATATAAGTATACAATTTTCAGCCAATTTCACACAAAGCTCTGAGGCTTAAAAATAATAATAACAATAATAAAAACTATCAGAGGTAGAATTAATAGTAGTTAATGTTAACATTTAATATTCATGAATTTAATTGTTCGATCAAATATATTTAGGTATTAAGAATTAATTTCTAAAAAGAGTCAACTATTAATGTATAAACATAAGTAGTATTTTGATTAATATATTTTTGAGACAAAAAAGAAGCATTATACCTTGTAGTTACCTATTCTAATGTAGATTAAAATTTTTAATTCAAATAATTTTGAATTACATTTAATAATGTTATTATTTTTAATTTGTTTAAAAACACAAAACATTAAGTCTGTACATTTTAGAATATAAAAATAATGTTTTAGGTTAAAAATATTGTTTTTGACATTTCATAGAACCGAATTTTTATGATATTTCACTCAGTCTATTATTTCATTAAACTTAGCTCTTTTATAGTTTACTTGCATGTAGAAGTGCAGAACGTGACTAGAAATTCCAAACAAAAATCAGTCGAGTCACAATAAATTGAATTACATGGTTTATAAATTTTGTTATACGAATTAGTTTTCTCAGTTATAAAGATAATATTATAATCATATTAGCTTGTAACAAAATATTATTCCCATATAAAAGTATAATAATGTTAATGTTAAATACATTTATTTCTAAATAACAAACACGATTTTCGTATTATTTATAATGCTTAAATGCTTTTACTCTGTTTTCTAAAGAAAAAGAGTTATGGCCAACTAATATTAAGTAATTTTTAAAAGATTATATTAAGTCCTTTACAGAGTTTTTGTGGTCATAATTTAAGGTTGTGTTCACTATACATAATATTATAACAAGAAATAATTTGCAAGGTTTGGGTTTTAAATAGCCTTTGCCCTTTAGTACATAAAATAAATAAGAAAATTTTAAACAAAAATTAAAAACATATACTTTAAAAAACTTTTTTATTTATTTCTTAATTTGAAAGAAACAACCGCTCTTGTGTACTATAATGCAATTGTGATATTAATGAATTATATAACCATAATCTAAAATAAAATATTTAGCACATGTTTTAAATTATTATAAATTAACTTTTGAATTTAAACTATAAAATCATTAAAATTATTAAAATAATGTATTTATTTATGTAAACTTTTTAAATAAGAAAAGTTTTTTTTTGATTTTTAAGGTATTAATAAACACGCGTTATAATTTTTCGTTGGTTATAAGCAAGTTCTATCTACGTAAAATCATAGTAAATTGAATATCTTGTGTTATAATAGGTATATAGGTAAATATTGTTGTCATGATAAATATGAGTGTAAGAAAGCTAGATAGTTCGCCATAGGAGAGGCATAATCGTATAACAAAGTTTTCTGAACATTTAGTCGAGATAGAAAAAAAATAATTAATGTTTATTTATCCATGACCGTTTGTTTATCGTTATCGACAGCTTACTATTAACTTATTAATTCTGATAAATTCCCGTTCAAATTCCTGTTATCATAAAATATGTACCTATATAAGCACTATTTTCTTTTTTTATGTTTTAATTAAAAATTGTAATACTTAAATTTGTTCGATATGAAAGAAATCTGTTTCAAATTACGAAAAAGTAAGTACCTACAGATTTTTTAATGATATAATTTGGAGAAATATTGCTTATAATTGTTTACTTAATTACTGTTAATTTATAAATCCACCTACCTACTGTGAGTCAAAAGCGTAATGCAAAGTGAGCCTATTCTTGATAGAAAAGTAATATAAAGCATTATGCAAGCCGTCTTCAATCATATATAATTAGTGAAAAAAATTAATATTTTTTATATTATATGAAAATCATTCTTACAGTACTTAAAATAAATCACTACTTCATACAACCCCCCCCCCCCCGATACATGATAACACTCATGATGCTTGTATATAATAGGTAAATAGATGACATAATTATTTTATAAAAGATGGATTAATTAACAATAATTTATGTTATTAAAAAATGTATAGTAATGTACCTATTGTTTATTGATTATATTTCTACTATTTTAGATGATTATAAAACAATCATTTGGTCTTGACCCAAGACTAATAGAGATTTTCACATTTATAGGGAAAAATTGTATTTTTAAAAACTTTCATAATTTGGATTATTTTTTAAGTTTATATCCAAAAATTTTAAAATGGATAAATATTGTTGAAGCTAACAATATTAGTAATATATTTACTCAGCCCAATTTCAAATCCTTAAATAATGTTTTAAGTTCTACACTACAATTCTGCCACACCTTTCTCAGCCTATTTCTATTAAAACAATAAATACAATTTATTTGTAAACCAAACAGATGCCAGTTATGTTTAAATAAAAAAAATCGACAAAAAAATATTGTTATTTTTTATAAAGTTAACTTAAAATTATAGACAAATTATTGAAAATTTATCAAAAATTTATTTTACTTGATGTCCGGCTAATATTATTTACAGGTACTACTTCTTTAGCCATAAATCATAATTGTCTATTAATTCAGTCATATTTTTGCTAAACTTAATTTTGACAAACATAGTGGTAAAGTTTTTCAAGTAAACACCAAAATCGTGGTCATGTGAGAGAAAATTACCCGTCAACTATTATAGTAAGAAAAATGGCATAAAATGTAGTGTGTTATTATGTATGTTTTTTTGCTTGACATTGAATAGAGATCGCCACAATTTATCAATTCTCTATCTTTCATTCCCTTATTTATTTTATTCAAAGAATTTTTTTGTTTAAACAGAAGTACATTATTATTATTTTTTTCATAAAGCTTTGGTCAGCTTTTATTAAAATATAGCTTTTAAGAAAAATAAATGAACTGAAAAAAAAATGTAAAATCGCAATCTCCTTAATAGCTCTTTAGCTCTTTATATTATATACGTATTCTTTGAGGGATATAAAAAAAAATTATGGTATTTTAAATTAAAATCATTGTTTAAATATCAACAAAATATGAATAAAACTATAATGACTATATGTTTAAAATAAAACTTGTATAATTTATTATATTATTTTGTATTAGTTCCTATGCTAAAAATTGTAATATATAACCGTTATCGAAATGTGTTATAAGTATATATACAAATAAGGTTGGGACTCTTTTCTCTTCCCTTGATTTTTTTTAAATATAGGGTAGTATAATATTAATCTTTCGTCGGTATTCAGCAATATATTTCTAGTAAGTTATGCTGTCTGGGCTGAGTACGTACAATAATAGGCAGTGAGCTCGGTTACATTTTTATGACCTCAGTATACTTTTTTGTGCACCAATATCCTAGTCATCGGCCGATATAATATGTATAGCACTCAACAAGAAGTGGACAGGTTTTTCCGAGAAAATCCCGTGAGGGTTAGTATATAAGTGATGTGTGTGAGTTTGTATACTGTATATGTGTTTTATGTTATAGGGTGTACTTAAGACAAATCAAAAATAATGACCGTATATGCTATAATATTTGGAAATTATTTGCTAAAAACTATAATATAATAATATTTTGACATTTTAGCATATTTGGCTCAATGTAATATGATATGTAAAATCTTTAAGGGCATTCTGGCCTAACAAGCAAAAACGTTTCTAAAATCATCAATCGTGCTTTTGAGAAATACAATCGTATAAGACAAGTATAGTAAGTACACTATAAATAATAATAGAAAAACAATTCATACTTTGTATGGCTGACCAGCTGTTACTAGGATCTATTACTAAGTAAAATTTACACACAATAAATAAAAATATAATATTATGCAAGTGGCGACCCGCTCTCGCAAATAATATTATTAATTATTATTAATAATCAAAATGCTGGTGATTTAAAAAAATTGTCTTAGAGATCTCTATTAAAATACACCCCTTGCATACTAAATTCACTTTTGAATCTATAAAACCAAGTCAAAAAGAAAATTAATTATTAGAAAATTTTTGGTAAAGTAAATAAAAAATATAATTAGAGTAACACCATGTGGTTACGCTTCGTGGTACATTTCGTTTGACGACACACAATATTTTATTAGGCATGTATTATACCTAGAAATGTATCGAAATTAGACGAAGAGATAAAACACATATTTATTACTTGTTTTGGTTTTTGTGAAAGCGCGGATACAAAATTACACTCCATTGCATAATCATAATGATTTAACGTGAAATTAGGAAGCTATTTTTAATTATATTATGCTTTAGTTTGTCATCGTCCATCGGTGAACACTGATTTAAATATTGAAATTCCTCGGGTATTGATCCATATCCATATCTCTAAATATAATATATATACGGATTTATATTTTTGTCGCAAGTCATAACCTTAAAACAATTTGTTAACTTAAATAGGTAATTAACCTGTTTTTATATTGATTATTCACTTTGAAAGAATAATTATGTAATACATATATTTTAGTTTTAAAATTTAGTTTGTACTATATAATAAACAAAATTTTAGCCAAAAAAATATATACTATATTTTTAGATGTTCGTAATATTTTGCTAATTTATTTTTCCATGTATAACAATGATAATCAGTTATTTTATTATAAAATAAACCATAATTTTTAATTTGCTTCAAAGTTCAATAATATCATCTAATAACTAATATACTATCGAATGTTATAACTCTATATCCTATTAGAACATGTTAAGTAGGTATTTAAAAACAATTAAGTGTTTTATTAATACATTTTATTTTATTGATAATTCGCTAAATGCATAAGACATTATCTTACACTATGAATAAATTTGTATAAGTACAACCTATTTTAATAAGCCAATCTAAAATATCATTAATTTGAAAACTTTAATGATGTTTACGATTTCCCACTTAATTTAAAAATGGCTTAACTATTACTTTTTTTAGTACCCATAATAGTAGTACCGTAGTACCCTATACCCTAGTAAACGGTTTAGTAATATTACTTTACTATTAATATTAATGATTATTAAATACCAAATTAAAAATAGAAAAATCACTTTATATTTTAAAATATGATAAAATAGTTGTATTCATATAAGAATATTTTTAAAATTTGTTTAAATATAAAAAAGTAAATTACATTAAAATTATTTATCAATTAAATCAAATAACAAGAAAGTATTCATTAATATTGTTATTTATTCGAATAATTTTATTATTGCTGACTTCACATTAATTATGTGGATAGTGGCTCTGTTAAATACAATTTTTTCAAAAACATAAGAAAAATCATGTAAGTAATTCTTAATGATATTCACCAAAAACATATTAACTATTTATATATTATGATCAATAATTATAATATAGTTTTACTTTAATTCAATATTGATAAAAACGAAAAAGAAAAATAATTACATTTTTCTTTTAAAGTAGATGATATACAAACTCATTGTGTATAATATAGGTAATCTGTTATAACTCGTCTAATAATAATATAACCCAACTATTCGCACTAATCAAGGGAGTAGGTAAGGGGGGATCGAGAGGTTCAAACCCTCCATAGGAAATTTATACCTACGCCCCTGGCACTAAGTACCTTGTTATTCACATATTAGTTTTTAATTTGGAAATGTATTTATATTCTGCGCCTAATTAATTATATAGATAAAAGTATGTTTATTATGATTCTCAATAAATATACGAATAGCGTTGTAAAGTTTAAATTAATACAATCAAATTAATTTCATTGTACTAATTTAATATAAATAATAAAAAACAATAAGTTTACATATCACGTACTTTGGTCAGGTGGGCTGTATTTTTTTTTTCTTGTTTTACCTTCGTGTTAACTAGGACGGTATGTGACCGCCGTATATAGGCTACGTGCATTATTTAAAACACATATACTATTTAATACTAACCATGCGAAACATATTATAATAATCGATAGAAAAATGGATAAGTTATATAGGATTTCCGTAATAAAGTTCGGTTTGCGCATAGGCACGAGCGCTAATAAAATAAAACGGTCTGGCAAGTTAGAACGTTAAAAACTTTCCGCTCGGGTTTAATACCACCCTGCATTATACATAATATTATTATTATTATATACACATGCATGCGCGCCGGAGGACCCCGAGAGGCTTTTAGGTCGTTCCCGGGCCACCGATTAATTTGATGCATATTTTAGAATGGCGGCTTATATCCCGAAAGCACTCGCGATAAAAAATGCAAGGGAAGCACGTCGTCGTTGAAAAAAAAAAAAGAAAAAATACAGAAAAAGACGAAACCCCAAAAAAATGGGGGATTAAAAGTGCAGTGCAAAGCATAAAAATGCGATCAAACACAATAACATTATATCATATTATACACACTATTGTGCAACAGTAGAAGTAAAGGGAATAGTGCGTACACTAATCCTCGGTTTCAGATGGCTTTTGTCCTTTAATAATAACGAACATAGATTTTTATGAGGAGTTGTGATAATGACAAAAAAAAAAAAAACCAAAATATAAAATTAAGTGTCTCATGAAATATTTAGTACTATTTTTTCCCTTACAAACAATGTCTATCACAGTTTTATTATTAGATAATCGTTTGCATCCAGTGGTCATTTCGACAGTCCGAATTATATTTTATTATTTTAACGAATGCATTACATTTTCTCGGTGGGTGCGGCAGCAACTTTAGTTATATTATTATACGAACAATGTCGGTTAACATTCGTAGGTCGTTTAAGGGAAACATATAACCATCGTAACTCATACAAAATGTTATTAAATATGCGAGTTGTCAGATCATGCTACTTTGTACCTATTTTTTAAAGTGAATTGTGCCATATTGTCTACATGTTGGATACAGTATAATATTTTACTATATTATTTTAAATACATTAAACCGTTTATTATTTTTTTTTTTTTATCACAAACCATTCAAACGTGTTTGTTTGAATTGGTTAAAAATACTAAACTCAAAATAAAATCATTATTTAAATAATTTTGATAACCATATAAGTCAGAATAATAAACGTGCAAGTTCTTCAATAATATTACATGTTATAAGTGCCTCATCTATATAATAATTTAATTAATAATATTATTTTACGTTATCTATACTATACGAGTCCGTTGCACAAAGTAGTAATGATTGGACGGCCCGATTATAAATATTATATATTATTGTATTAGGCGTATTATCATTTGGACCTCTCTTTCTCACAATAGTTTTACTGATTTAAATATAAAATGCATGTGCACGAATCAGCAGTGCAGCCATCTGCGATTTTAATTATTCACACAATTTCGTTGAAATCGTGATTCATGCAATAAGTTGTTTCTAAGCTCCTTGACATTAATCGAAGACTCGTGGTAACATTGTTTTTTTAGTATAGACTACTATATACTACGATTTTAAGTTAGAGAAGTACGTTAGTATAGAACTGTAATAGAAGTCTGTATTGCTTTCAAGTCGTGAAGAAAGGTTTCATAACTTATTTCATACTTAAATAGTATAACTTTATATAAAATGTGGTGTAGTGTTTTAAATTTTAAGAAATCAAACTGTAAAAATACAAGTGTAAAACTTTTTTTCTTTATCAAGAAATGAAAACAGGTATGTAATTGGATTATTAATTATTAGTTTTATAGTCATCATTAGTTTATAATAGTTTGTATTAGGTAGGTTGATACTTGAAAATATTATTTATTAGGTTGAATGTATAATGTATATCTTACAAACCGTACAGTCTTGTTAGTATATAAACATAAAACAGACAATTTGTAATGTAATGAACATGAGTTTATACGATCACACTACGCGGAATAAAGAAAACCCTAAGATAGTATATTATAATCTTTTACAATACACATAATAGGCCTACTAGGTATAAGGTACGGTTGAAATTCTAAACAAGTTGCCGTTAACCGATCGGAAACTCTACAAATGGGCGAAATGTAGCGTTTCGCAATCACACGGTTGGGTGGTCTAACAAGCTTTGGCAATTTCTATATTATCATGAACGTATAGCCTTTGAATTAACAAACGTATCGCAAGCCGTTCTTTACACCGTTTCGGGTATGACGTACATACATCATAAACGAAATCGATGTTTAGACTTTGAACAATCTGATTCGCGTTTTTTTTACGTTCATATTATTTTACTGTATACGCATTTTATGCTATTTAGCTCAAATTATTGAACGGAATGTTATTCCTATTGTAATCGCTATATTATAATGGGCCAAGTTTATTAATGATCAACAATAAGGGCGTGCAATTTGTTGATACAACAAATGCAATAATGTTAATCGCTAAACTTCTAGACCAGAATTTTGATGATTAAAAATAAATTAAAGAAATACTTTATTTCGAATTTACAAAGATTATACTATCAATTCATGTTGCAAGTGGACGGAAAATAAAATTACTGTAAATTATGTGTGATATTATTATATCATTAACAAACTAATCTTGTAAATAGGACCTGCAAACTTCCGCTATAAAGTTTAAAAACCAGCGATTTGCTCTAGATCGGTATCGTTCGTAGATCTCGAATTATTGCGTGTCTTTCTATAATTTGCGTTGATGGAGTTCCCAAATAATGATTTTTTTTTATTTATTTTTTTTTTTATGATGCATGTTTGACAATTTTTGAACAGGAAATTTTAATTTAATATACAGTAATCGTTTTATAATTGTCAGCATCTGATAAAATTGTTGGGTGTCTACGAAGGGTTTTTTTATTTTTAGATAAACCTTAATATGATGTTGTAATATTATGAATTTATAATAAATATAATATATTATATTTTATTGATTATTAATATTCTCAAATTTATATTATTATTAAAAAATACTGTTGAACCTATATCTAATAAATTATTATATACATAAGTATAATATATTATAAGTCGATGCCTCTAAAAAGATTTACAAGTTTTTTAATTGGGAATTTGGACTTTAAATAGTTAATTATTATTACTCGATGAAAGTAATGTAATAAAATATAGTGTATACAATATACTATATGATATTTTTTTAAATTTATAACTTAAAAATACCTGATTTAGGGCATTAAAGATTTTTGTTTATACAGCTCCTGGATTAGGAAAAGTGTATTGTATCAGGTTCATTATAATTATAATTACAGACTCCCTGTCAGGTTAGGTTGATAGCTTATGATGATAATACCTAATGACTATTATATTCTTATATTCTTATATACCTATATCGAAATATATTTTATTGTGTATTTAATAAAATAACATTAAAAACGAGATTAATTTTTAAGACTATCGAAATCATTAGCGATTAGCCACCAAGTTTTAATTTTATTTAAGTTATATACAAACTATAACATATCTTAAATAATTAAATATAAATATATAATAATAATTTGTTTAACTTGTTAATATTTTTGGCTTAAGTTTATTAAAAAAAAAATATATATATATATATATATATATATATAAATTGCTGCGTTATGCTTCCTTATCGAGTGCTTGTTGTATTGATTATTGGAGATAGACTGTTGAAGATGTTATTCACTTCAATAGTTCAGTGTATTTAGGGCTTTGTAAGGTTTTCATTGTATAAGTCGCATTCTAGCGCTGGTTCTTTGTCGATAAGGTGGAAGTGGATTAGATAAGTGTATCCTATTCTCACCCTTGTGGTTATTACTTTTTCCTCCATTTAATCTCAATTCTCAGTGAATATTTCCATGTTCTTAAAGTTGAGTTTTTTTTTTTTTTTTAATTCTGAATTTGTTTGAGAGAATAAGGTATTTCTATGCTTCAACTATCATTATTTTAACTTTAAGTGTATCTGGTGGTGTAGTTTAATTTATTTTTATCGAGTTAGATGAGATAGTTTCGTTGCCTTTTACTTAGCCTTATATTTAATTTACTGGTAACCTACATGAATATTGTGTTTTAATAACTCATATTAATTATATGATCTGTTATAATAATTTCTTTTTTGGAAATTGATTTAGTTAACTTATGATATAACATATACTCATAGTTTATAATAATTAAAGAATCAATTTATAATGATAAAAATTGTCTGTGTTAAAATATGAGGTTATTCTAATTGCTATTCATAATATAATTATATTGATTGTATTTTCTCTCAATCTTCGTGTATATTATAATATTTGTTTTTGGCGGTTATGCTAATAATTTTTGAAAATGTAATGTCTCACACTAATTATATACAACTAACAGACCTGTACAAAGATTTAATAAAGCATTTAATTGTGTGTTCACACTAAAATTTATTTATGCATCATAAATATTTATCATGGGTATTTAATTTTTTAATACCAACAAGTATATTGAAATTTATTGTCATTAATTTAACTTTTAATTTTTTTAGTTATTCATCAAATCATTCCATTGTTAGCCACACGTTTTACAATATAATTTAAATGTTTTATAAAATTGAACTTATTTATTTAATACAATTGGTACGGTGATCTAAGTATCTACCAATTTTTATTGACTGCAGTATATTTATGTTTGTTTTATTGTAATTGAAAATTGTATAAACTTAAAATGTCATTTTTTTTTTTTGATAAGCAAAAGCATAAAATATTTATTGATGACTTGAGTACCCATACAATCTACATTTATAACTGATTACTGTCGTACTATTATAAATATTATACGTGCCATAGATATATTTAGACTTTAAACATTTTCAAATAAAATAAACATTCTAGTAGCAGTTTTATGTTTAAATTTTATAGTGAAATAGGTACCAATATTTTATAAAGTCTAATAATATCTGTACAAGAAAAACATGGATTTCTAACTAGGACTGTGCATTCAAACTAATAAGTCCGTTATACAAATCAGAAAGATTTGTTTTATATTTAATAGCAGTTTATTTTGTAGACGATTGCGTTTAATGTTTAAAAACACATCAATCGATGTTCATTTATCAAAATAATAATAGGATTTTTATTCATATAATATTTAAATCTAATAACTTGGATAATTCATTTTTCTGATCTTGAAAAGTAACCAACTCGGTGTAGTATGCATTCTACATTAAAAATTATAATATAGTTATTATATTATATTTCATTATTAAATTCTTCAATTAAATCACTTCAAAATGTATGCATAACCCGGACTACTATATTTCCTCTACTAACTTAACTGTCTCCCCCATAATAATTATAATATGGAGTATACTTCAATGATATAGAGTTTTTCTAAAGTTTGATTACAACTACTGTATTTTTATTATTATTAATTCAGTCACAATTATATATAATTTATAATACTGGACAATTAAACCTTAAGAGAGACAATCAAACTTTATAATCACTTCTTCTATCAATGCAAATAAATAAAACTGGCAGCATTTCCTTGGCACAATATGTAACCCGGCGCAATAAAATTACAATCTAAATCGTGTTGTGCAATAATCTATAAATGCTTTTGTATATTTGAATAATAATTGTAATCATTTTATAGAACGCATAAAACTGAATATTTTTATCAACCATTGAATTATGTTTTAAATTTTCGATCATGGTAAATATACCAAATTGTTATAAAAAGATAGTAAGATAATAGTGATACGGAAATTCATTATGCCCTATATTTAAAAAAAAATTAAAAATTGGAATAAACTGGGATTATTTATTTTTATTAACAAGTATTTTATAAACGTATAACAAAATCAATACTTTTCACGAAATATACTTGTAGCAATATATAAATAGCCTTCGGAACTTCTCTCCAATTTTCATCAATCATCATTTAATTAATACAGTTTTTTAAATCGTGTTTCCTGTTAATATTTTAGATATGCGTGGGGTTTATTTATAACAATTCGTAATACCGGAAAAATGAAAAGTACCTATCACACTTTACGAAACTCGTTAGTTAACGCGTCATGTCACCTCGTCTGGCATAACACATTTGTATTGTGCGATTATGGCGATACAATATTATATAATATATTTTGATACGAGTAACACGTGGACAAATTGTTATGAATCGTAATCGTGTTAATAATTTCTATTTGATGGGGGTGTGGTGGGTGGAAAAAATTTAATTTTCTACTCGGGTAATGTATATCACTTTTAATATAACCATCTCGATCTCGCCTGCCGCTGCATAATAATAATAGGACTGTGACACGCCGCGTGACAAATTAATATCATCTACACATAATATTATTACTATTATTATTATTAAGGATGACGTCTGTATAAAATATTATTTATAGTAATATACTATGTACGTTGTATTTTTATATACGTTTCCAGACATTGAATCGGATGCGTTATCCTCAAACCAATATTGTTATATTATTTTTCTCTCCGAATCGCGTTACGATTCACCGTTAAAACGTATTTCAAAGAGTATTATATTATTATTATAATATTATCATAGGCGCAATTTGAGTTTTAAATTTGGGGGGGCTAAATAATTGGCATGTATGTATCTATATATATATATTCCAGAGAGATATATTTTTGAGAGGCTACGATTGATTTTGGGGGGGTTTAGCCCCCCAAGCTCCCCCAAATTGCGCTTATGAATATCATATATTATATAGGATTAATGTGTGAGGTTTATTTGCAGCACGGATATCGTCTTACGATCGGTTTAATTTTGGAAATAAAACATTTTACGTATACCCGTTGCCGTACGGGTGTCTTGGTATTTTATTGCAGCGTTCCATCGTAAAATCCCGTGATCGTTGCGCAGTATATTATTATTATTATTATTATTACCATTCCACGGTAAAACGTTATATACGATTTCTACGCGACCGCATAGTATATAATACAGTGCAAGTGTGTATCACGATTCATGATGATACGTAACGTAATTAGATATAGATATAATAATATTATTGTATACATGCCGTATACGCATTAAATAACTATATAGATACTTGTGACAAAAAAAAATTCCAGCAAGGGCCACGGGACACATAGAATATAAATCAATAAGAATATTCATAATGATTCTATTATTTGTGATTATAGCTCAAAGTGTCAGTTAGGTTAGGACCGTTGTCAGAGTTCGTATGGGAACATTTATTTTATTCATCAATAGTCGCCGCGATGTTTTTCATATCAATAATAATTTATAATTTACTGACTCTTTCAATTTTTACATTTTAAATATATTCCAAATTAATTTTATTAATCAATTAACAACAAGGAGAATCGGTGTTGCTTTAAAATTAAAAACTAAATAATTTAAATAAAAAACAGTTTTGACGAGTGACCAACTATATATAGACTACTTCGATGTATGCAATTTGTAATTCCATTTATTTTCATTCGTTAAACTTTATGTAATATTAATTATAACAACATAATTATAAATGCATAGTGTTTACTCCTACAGTTATATCTACAGGAAACTGTGTATGTATTTATTTTGTAATAAACCATATCGTAATTATTAATCAATAAACAAAACATTAAACCAACGAAAATTTTCAAAGTCTAATTAAAATTAGTCATTACTATCATTCGTAAATCTACAGAGTATAAAATAATAATATTAATGAAAAGTTCGAAAAAAAATCATGTTATTAGAAATAAATATTTTGTTTGTGGAGAAAATAAATGTTTAAAACCCGGTATCTTATAGTATTATGTAAATATTAATTTATATCATGTTCCTTATAATGATTAAACTTTATAATATTTGAATGGTGAATATAAATAAATACGTTTAATTGTTGGCATTGCTAATTAGTAATTAACAAAATCATTAATATTATTAGTAATTTGTTAGTCCACTAAAATATGCATCTTCCATACTTACTCGATAAAAAATATTGTTTGTGTTTTCACCAATAGTGTAATTAAGTAGGTATATATTATATGACAATATTATGAATAAATAAGTAGAATTATTATAAGTAGCTATAAACTTATTTAGTTGATAGATAACAAATTAATCAAAAAACAATCATTTGTATACGTAAACAATAATTTATTTTGTATAAAATATTTTAGATTTTTAGCGGAGCAATGAATGTACTGATTTTACAATTATGTGTATATGTACATTGTGTTTTTTTGTTCTTTCTGACCATTATCAACTTTTGGGACTATTATATGAGCTATTTAAAAACATCGTGTTTTAATTTTTTCCACAAGGCTCCTGATAAATTTTTCTTATAATATCTGTTTAAAATAAAAAATTGTATAGGTATTTTTTTTTTTTTTATAATGCATTTGAAGATCATTTTATCACATAGTACTATCAAAACCACAAAACTTACAAACTACGAGTATTTTGTTGTAAATTTTTTTAGTTTTTTAAATTAGAATTTAAAATTACAATATTAATCATAAGTAGTTCATATTGAAACTAAAAAATAAACATTCACAATTTTTTTATAGATATTTTTTATTAAAACTTAGATGAAATTACGTATTTTAACGATTAATTAAATCAAAGTTTCGTAATACTAAAAGTAAAATAAAAATCACTTCAATAACTATAATAAAAAAACTTATCATGAATTAATATACTTAGTGATATTATATATAGGTTAATAGACCGTCTGCTCTCAGAATCGTTTTTCTTATACAATTATGATATATTATCACTAAATTCAAATTTAATAAATCTATTATAGTGACTCATTAAAAATCTAATATACAGCAAAATGATATTATATACTTGCTTATATTTTTTTTTATTAGTTTTATTTTTTTTATTTTTTATTTTTATAATAAAATATAGACCTATAGTAAGTTATTACTTCAAATAATATTATATTTTATGCCCACCTTCTTTAACCACATAACATATTAATATGTGTATAACACTTTAAATTAGTTTAAATTTGTAGATATAACAAACATTCAGCATTACTCCGTTTTTGTGTAATAGTGATTGAATCTGTTTTTGAATTAACCTACAAAAGTGTTTTATTTAAATAGTTGATCAATTGTTGGCATCTAGTTGATGTTATATTATTATGTGGATTAGGTTAAATTAATTTACATTAATTCTGTTCATTTTAGCTAAAGTGACTATTTTTTTGCATTGATTGAAACATCTATGTTAAATGTATACGTATAATATTATTTGTGCTTACTGATCGTTCATATTTGGAACTAATTAAGGTGAAAAAAAATTATTTTAGATATTATCGAAATATATTAGAATAATAATACCTCCGAATCATTTATTTACGAAATATAAAGTTGATAAAATATATTTTCAAGTATTACAAATTTAAAAAATCTTGCGATTTTAGTATTAGCCGTTTGTGTCATTATGATGCTGCAGTTTGGTGATGAAACTAGTAAAAGGTAATAGTTTTATATTTCCCTACGAATTTTGAATATTTGAAAACTTCTCTCGTATATAATTATAAATTCCAGATATTTTAACGAGTTCGGTACTGAATACCTGCTATGGAAATTGAAACTATATATACTATCTGCGTATGAACGAAAATATCAAAGCTAAAAAGTGAGGAAAATACTGTAGACAGGAAATTATAGTATGGAATATTCTGTCAATCATATGCAAATCATTTTCAGAAAATATTAGCTACAACCATAGGATGAAACATTTTTAATACAGCTGATAGTTCTGCAGATTTAATGAATAAAACCGTATACACCAATAATCTAATCCATGTAAAAATAAAGTTACCTAATTATTTGTTGTTACCAAAAAAATAAAATTTTAATAAAAAAAAAAAAAAAATGTTAGACAGGTTAACCAGAAAAAAAAAGTTATAAAAAAGTATAATATAGTCACTGGCAAAATGTTTATGATAATGGTAGAATCATTAATGGTTAGTGAGTAATTGAGAAATAAGAATTAAGTACGCAGATTTGGTTATATCGACAATAATGAAATGGTAACATCTGAAGACAATAGTTTAATTGAAATTATTTTGTGAACTCGAACCTACATTTTCTAACTCAAAACTATTAGATTTTAGTAAGACGCTTTTAAGTTTTATAGTGTGTTTATCAATTGCCAAAGCTTCACATTTAAAAAAACATTCTATATAATATAACTATATAAATTATTATTTATTATAATATTATATTAACGTGAGATTTATGTATAGTCATAATATGTAAAACTGAAGGTTTGAAAAATAAATTTAAACGTAAAAAAAACATCGCCTAACCTAAATATAAACTAATAAAAATATATTTTATGTAAATGTTTGAAGAATGTCAACTAAAAATAGATAAAAATACGATTAACAAAAAATCTTAAGGCTATTGGATTCAGCTAAAGGGACAATAATCTAGACAATTTCTAGTTTCAGGAAGTAGTGATCAAACAATAATGTATAGAAAAGTAATTAATATTCATTTTAACAATCATAAATAACTTCACAGAAAAATTATAAGACTTTGATAGCTGTCAAATCAATATAAACTTATATAACTATCATAGCTTAATAAAATAGAATTTTTAAAACCATAATATTTCAATTACAAACTAAATTGTCGAAATTTTTTTATGCCACGAAATGTTTTTCTACCAACTATGTCTTAGTATTAGAAATGCTTCAGTTCAAACACTGTTTAACGATAAATAAAATTATTGTTGGATTACGCGATTTCGGATATTTGATAATAAATTTAGAGTTTTTGTAGTATGATTGACGAAATTGTTTCAGATTTTTTTCTATTTCGTCTGCATAAACACAGTTTAATTTAGAATATAAAAGTTCTTTTTAAATAACGAAAAAACTATGGTTTTTCGATTCAAGTGAAGTATAGAGCCATCGTTAGATAGTTTCAAGTTTGTTAATAATTTAAAATGATGATTTGAAATTGATTTACCTACTTAGAACAAATTATAATTATATTAAACTAAGAATAGAAAAAGGTAAAAAAAAAAACAAGTTAGGACATCTTGAATCCCGATTCCTAAGCCTTTTAAGTATATAATATATATATTTTTTTTTTATTATCTATGTGCATAGTAAATCTCTATATATATTAATAAAATATGCAAATATAATATGTATTTATACATATAATAGTATATTATTCATCAACTACAACCTAACCATTACCAACCGAGTGAAACTAATATAATTTAATTTATGCGTTGAATAAATACACAATCGTGTATCAAATATACGTATTATTTAGGTACTAATATATAATATGTTCGTCATCCATATTGACTGAACACATCAGTGATGGAATATCGGTGAAGTGATATGCAAATTATATTATAAATTTTTATCAGTATATTGATAATAATTATATACATTTATATAATATATATATTTATATTTATTAAATATACCTTTATAATATCATTATATTATTATATGCAAAACGATACACCGAGCTAGGACCGTCGGAAAAACATTGATTTTATCGGTTGAGAAATTGCTACCGCCCACACACCTTTGCCGCTGCCCACCCCCTCAACCATGGTCATCCCCTTCCTGCGCCGGTGTGCAGTGCCACCGCCACCACCGCTGCTGTCTGCTGACGAGTACGCGCCATTCTGGGTCATATCGTATTGATATTTCGCCACGCTTTCCGCCATCGTCATGGGCCCGACGACGCCACCTCCGCCGTTGCCACTGTCACCACTGTCGCCACTGCCACTGCCACTGCCACTACTACCGTCGACCGTGGTCATGGTTATCATGTCGTATGACCGCGATTGCCACCGTCGCCAGTCTAGCTAATTAACATTAACCCGCGCCACTGACACAACTATGACACGACACGGACGGAATGGATGTTCAGAAAATTGCCTCTTTTTCGGTCCTATGTTCTTATCTCTCTCATATTATCTAGTGTGCGTTTGGTTTTCCTATTTTTCTTTCTTCGCTAAACAACGCAACACGCACACTTATAGGTATTATACTGGTATACGATTATTATACCCATTAGACACCACTCGCGTGCGATTTTTTTTTCTATTTTTTTTCCATTCTACCTCTTGCCAAAATCACTCTAAAAGATTATCTTTTAGTTGGTCGTTGATTTTTTTTTTTTTATTATTATTCTTGTCGAATGAAAATTTTACTTTTTATAGTAGATGGAAAAATTTCATATATTATTTTCTTAGATTTTTGCCTGTGTATTTTTATTTTTGTTTGATGGTTCGAAACCGCAACGAATCACGTAGTGCATCTCTGATCAATTTAAATAAATTAATACACGATACCATAGACTTTTTTTTTACTGTTTTCATAACTCAACTATATTAATACTCACATGATCATAAAGCAAAAAAAAAACGATGTAACACTTATCCATAACTTAGCAAATTTTACGTACAGAAGAATCCATTTTACACTATTATTTTTAATTTAATATTGAATTTACCTTTTATTAAATTTAAAAATCAGAACATTTTCTATAGCCTCACGTACAATTTGTATGATATATATATTTTTATTATTAATAGCATTATACAATTTAAAAACAAATTATAATTTTAAAACGCCTATATTAACTTGCTTCGAAATTAAATTATCATAAACATAAAGCGATAAATATATATTCTTTCTTTTATTAAATTATAGGTCCTTTTAATGTAACGTTAATAATAACAGTGTGAAATAGAAACTTCTGGAAGTGAAATTTGCTACGTTTTGCATTAATAAGACTGAAACACACACGCGGATACGACGTTCTCTGCATAAAATATTTTTAAAACTTTTAAGAATATATCGATGGGACAGTCAATATATTATGTATTATAATTTATTTTTATTTGTGTTTTCTGATTTCTTGGGATTAGGGCCGGTCTTTATATTATACATAGGCTTTTGTAACTTTCTCTTTTCTTACATTTTCAATAAACTTTGAGCGTATGGTTATTGATTTTCTTTAAAGTAAATATTTCACTTTATACTTTATATATATAGAAAATATGTTTGCAATACTTTTTTTTCATTTTCCATTGTAGTCATTTTACGCCACGTAACCACGTAATATAATAGACATTATATTTGTATTTACTGTTCATATACAGAGTTAAGTAACAAGACATGATATTATTTATTTTACATTTTTTTAAATTATATAATAAAATACTTATGGGTTATAATAGTGAACGCGTGTCTTGAGTAATATACAAGTCTTGTAAATCATTATAATTCTTTTATAAAACGTCATATTTTTATATGGGTACTTTTGAACAGAGCTTGTAGACGTAAAACTCACATTCAAATAGAAAATTAAAATAGAAAATAATATTTTACATAATGTAGTGCATGCATGATGTACATATTTTTTTTAATAAAAATAAAATATACATCGTTATTACTTATAACTATCTGTGTATTGTTTTTAACCACATTACGAATACACATTTTCATATTTTTAATGGAAAATAAATGTATTAAAACAATTAAAAACTGTTGCAATTTAACATTAAAAAAAAAAAAAAAAAAAAACTAGATTAAAATCTCAAATTTATTGGTTTTCTGGTTTATCATGTAATGTAGATAAAAAAAAATTGTTCTGTTATTATAATAAAATTAGGCAATGCATTTCGATACCACAGATATTGTTATTTATTTCTCAAATAAATTTAGTAGTATCTGATATTATAGATACATATATACACTATACAGCTATATTATTATGTGAGTTGACTCGTAATCATCACATATACCTACTGTAAAATTTGTATATGCTAGAATAATTTAATTTGAAATATTTCTGCTCGGTATCGTTTTAGAGGGCCATTTGCATATGTGACTGCGTTTGATATTGTTACCAGCTATTACTTATTAACTTAACATTTGACATTTTAAGTGTTTCATTTGTGAAGATAAACCTGATGTTAGAGTACGGAATACTTTTTTAGCACTCATAATCGATACAAAGATATACTTTTAGTACGTGTACCTATTATGTTATTATAATAGTCACATGATATTATTAATTGCTCGTAAATTGATATATTATTACAACGTCCTATATACGTGCGGTCTACAGTTGGTGTGGTTTCATTAACGTCATAGGAATCCGATAAATTATTAAATAAAGCTGGTTGGTGCTCTGCAGAAATAAGTGTGTAGAGGTATGGGTGAGGGATTTTTTGTGAGGGTGGGGAGTGGGGGCACGTGACGCAAAAACGGAACGTTTGAAAATGACAAATTGCTATAGCTAAATACGCAGCCGCCGCCGCTGGCACAACACGGCGGTCATGGATATATATATAGAAATAAATATGTCGCAGGATTATTCGGGCAAAATGATTAATAGCTGGATGGCGGCATGTGATATCCTCCTCGACTCTCGAGCCACAACCGCTCCTCCGTTTTGTCACTCTTTGCCTGTAAACGTTTTGTGTTTATTTTCTTGGTTTTTTTTTTATTTTATTTTACACCCAAACACACCTAAACAACCACCGTGCGACAACAACACACAGAGAGGCTTTTTCTCGTTTTAAAACCACCATCGTCTGTTCTCAATACACTGAAGCAGCTCACCCCTTGAACTACCTCGGTTACGATATGGCCACAACGGCAACATATCTGCTTCTTGTTTCCATTTTCTTTTCAAAATATAATATTTACACACATATATATTTAAACATTTTAAACGTAACGATTTTATTATAAAGTATTACGACACTTATTACTATGATAAACCATGGAATTGGATTTCTATTAGAAAGCAACTTGCAGGACAGTGGGCATAACTTACACACTTATATTAATTAGATCCAGCAGAAGAATAATTATTATTCATCATTTTTTTTTAAATTGTTTGTGAACTTTGATAATACTTTTTTACCATTGTCAGTATTCAATACAAGTTCTTTACAATCAACAAAACTGCATAAAAATAATTTCATAACTAAATGCTAACTATTGGAATGGTTATAATTCCTAGGTAGATATATAGCTAAAGATAATATTTATTTTTTTCTATTTTACAAATATAAATTAATAATAATAATAGTTAAATATATATTTTTTATAAACCTTAAATAAATTATTATGTTAAACAATAATAATAAAAAAAAAATAAATAATGTAATTAATATAGATATAACTATTTTTAAAGACAAGGTTTAGAAGTTATTATAATTTGTAATAAGGAAGTGTATATTTTAAAAATCAATTAAATTAGATGATTATTCTTACAAATTTAATAAAGGTTTAGTAAAAAAAAATAGCATATAAGTTTTTATATATTATGATTTTGAACCGAGGTCAGATAAAAATGCAATTGCCTAAATGTATACCAATTGTGTTTAACTACCCAATATTATAATTTTTCCTGGTAGGCAATAAATGAAAATACTGTAAATAAACAAAAAAAATAACATCAGAAATAAATAAAATAACTTCCTCGTTCTATAACAGAGGTAAAAAAAAAATACCCACGGTACTTAATCGATATTAAATATTTTTAATCCATTAGCACAGAATGATGAAAAACACTAAACATTCATTGAATAAGAAATATTTGAATGGTAGCCTCATAATTATAATATTTTATTGTGTTTGTTTTTTGCACTAACTTCTTTTATTAATTATTTATTTTTAATTTTCAATTAATACTGTTATTTGTCACATACGATATAATAATATTGTCATTGTTAATTTCTACATACAAATAAAATGTTTGTACTGTTATTTTATAGATTCCTATACCGTGCAGACCACAAAAAACATTTTCGGTTTTGGTTTATGAGATCCCTGAAGACATTCCCGATGAAGACATTCGCCATTCGTTGTATAAATTTCAAACAGTCGTCGAGGTCGTTAGACTGTTTCATGCAGGTAATTTTTAATATAATCCTTAAATCATAGAACCATTTTAGTTCTCTATAAAAACGAAATTTGTATTAGAAATAATTCAATATTCTATTAGGAATCCAATTGTATTATATTCAAATTCATAATATGCGATAAGCAAGTATATTTATAAGAATAAAATTCTAACTACCCATGAAAGGACTACATTTTTACTCAAGTGGTTTTTATTGTTCGATTTATGGTTTTAAATTGGAAAACTTACTTTAACTAAAGAGTTCATATGGAATACTATCATTATAAAAATAAAGTTATTACTTTATAGTTCACCATACATATTATTATAACAAGGTGTGTCCGTGTACAAAAATTGGGTGGAACGATGGGTAGCAATAGCAACTTATTAAATCGTCACATATTTAGCGAAATGTACTCGTAATTATTAATTATCACAATACGGTATAATTATTAAAGAATAATTAATGACTTATTATCCACAGTACTTTCAAAGAGAAATAAAATATATTTTGGTTTCTACATTTAGATAAAAAATAGAATTTTACTATAAAAATGTATTTTTATAAAATATAATAATCAAATAATATCAATTTGCTTGATATAAATTTCACCCACCACTGTAGTAGTAGTATAAATATTGTATATTTTTCTTTTTTTTAAATTATGATTATGAATATTTAATTTAAAATATACACTCCGTATAGAAACTAACATACATACCTTTTTTTTAGATTTATCTTATTTTATTTACTACTCTTATGACATTAATAAATTATACTCTAACTAATTAATAACCGAATTTATGTAAAAAAAACGTATTTAATTTTCTAGGATTATTTAATAATTAATCTACTTACATTATTTCCAATTTTCAACTATTTCTTTATGAACAGTAAAATTTGCCATTGATCCAGTTGTTTAAGAGAGGATAGGAATAATAAATTACATCGAACTGGAGGATAAAAAGGCTACACTTCGCTCCACCCAATAAGTCATATTGTATATAAATTGTAATGTTGTAAAGTGTTTATCAATACCATACAAAATGTATACATTATATTTTAAAATAAATCATTTTATATAGGTAGTCTGGTGGTATATAGTAAAAATTATATTACATACTATATATTATAATATGAGAAAATAAAACGTATGATTCATATATATATATTATATTTATAAAATATAATATTGTATAATGTATGTATATAATATATATATTAAAGGTGATGAAATTAATTAATTAAATAATTAGTTCGTGTTCACATAATGTTTATACACGGGTAATCGGTTTTGTTAGTAATTCGAAAGTTTCGGAGGGAGTATTACTCAAAACGATAATAATAATAACTTACCAAGTTGAACATCATTAAACATTACTAATGTAAACTACCAAAACAAATTCGATGTAATGTTTAAACGTCAAGTCATTTAACTCGTAAAACAACAGTATTAATTAATCAAACATCATTTGAACACTATAATATTGCTTACTGCGTGCAATACGTTTGAAAATCTAAAATTGAATAATTTGAAAAAAATCGACAAATTTAATCTTTTAATTTTTTCATTTTTACAATACCTGCTTATGCTATGGAATTCATAATATTAAGTCTGTGAATTGTTCTATTGATACATGCTTTATTAAGTACGAAGTACTTTATATTCAATAATGGAGTAATAATCTAAATCAATAATAAATAGAAGCACAAGAATTTAATTTATGGAATTAAAGTTATTATAGTACATATATATTGCGTACAATTTAACAACGTTTAAATAGACATATCATGATTTTATTTGCCAATACACTTTACTTAGGTGAACGTTGGGTCTTAAATGAATGTTTACCGTTTCTATCTCACACACGTAATGTACTATAATAGTGTACATTTCAAAATGAAATATAAATAATTTTAAATAATAAATGATTAAAAGTGATTTTATGGCTGTAACGCGTTCAATAAGATTTATAAAAATTGAAATAAATGACAATATTTTGGGCATTTCTCGTACCATTTTTTACTATTGTTTTCTGTGTTATAATAATAACATTTATATATTTTTCAATTATTTTATATTTACAAAGTTTCAATTTTCATAACATTTTTAAAACAACAGTAAAAATAAACCTTATTATAAATATAAGTTTATATGAAAAAAAAATGTTTGATTAAATTTTTAATATTATTTTAATTTCGTATACTATAACAGTAAAGTTATTCTAAGTTAAAATTGAATTGCCCAGATGATTTTTGTATTGACTAACCTCAACACTCAAGCCATATTAGGTCATATTGATAACATTTAATTTAAAATCTAAGGTCTGGAGTCTAGACCGATCTCAATGGATGAAAAACGAAACGCAAAATGAAACGAAAATAATACGAACAGATGAATTATTATTTTATAAAATAATCTATCACGTAAAGATGAAAAAAATATTTTACCACGTCCAGCTGTAGTTTGGCCATTTTTTCAAAAACTTATGTTATAATATATTGGTTTGCACGTGAAAATGTACGGTTTCTAGTCATCTCGGACGTTATCCCTTCACCCATAGCTCCTTATATTCCTCTTGTAAATACGCCATATCTACAATATATTACATGAGTACGGGAAATATTGGTTTTCGTATTTGAATATATTTCCGTTTTCTTACCCCTATACTACAAATATATACGTATAGTAAAACATCATCATGTATACGTCATGTTTTCCACGTACATTTTTCTATAGGAAAACTCGAAAGAGACTATAAAACGAAATACTTTTGAAAACTATACACAGAACATCTCAATAGCATATTATAATATACATGTATGTATATTAATATATGCGTGTCCGGCGGCGATGCCTCTGCGGGGGTGTTGGATTAGGCTCGTAAAGAGTTTTTCTTCTATTTTCATTCTTTCCACCCCTACCACACTCTCACTCACTCATACTTACACGCTAACCGCCTATCCAATACGCGCAAATAATGTTAACTGATTCTTTTTATTTTACCGAGGGTGAATGAGTGGTAAAATAGCACTCTAAAATCATAATAAGTTAGTCTACATACGTCCAATAATAACCATCGCTGTTTAAGACTTCACTGCTGATAAAGGCTGTGTGCATTTCTATATGTACACTTATTATTATTATCATATGCAATACTGTAGAGTTTAAAATTACAGGACAAACTAACGGTTTGTACATTTCATGGAATTTTTGGAGTGTACAAAACTAATAATATAATATTTTTTAATAAACTAAATTACTTGATTTCAAATAATCAGTGTTAGAGTAATAAGAGACAATAATAATTTTTTTTTTTTTTAGAAAATATATTTTTATTGTTGTAACCTATATAGTAATTTTAAAATATTGACATTTTGGAATATTTTAAGTAGTTTGGATCATTTCCATTGTAGTAAAGTTAAACAATAATTGTATTATGTTTAGTTAAATAAAATAATAATATATATTTAATTATAATGCAAAAAGAAAAAAATTAAAAAAATTATCCCAGTGTAAAACAAAATAGTAAATACTATTATCATTATATTATAATATCTGTCTTGGGAATTGGAATCCAATATCTCTTTGTTACATCTGGGCTGAGTTGTATTTCATGTACTAGTATTATTATAACAATAATACAATATCATAATATGTATTAGTTGAACCACTGCAGGCTAGGATCCACTGTAACAACAACTAAATTATAATTCTTGGTCCTTCGACGCTCAAAATATGTTTATAACCTTTCGTATATATAATACCATTATGCTGTATTAATTATTCCTTCAATAAATGTATGCAAAACATAACTTTCTGATTAGTTTGAATTAACTTAATGAAAATTAGAATATTGGATTTAAACTTAATATCCACATAAAACTCAGTTTCTGAAAAATCTAAAAAAAATATTTTGGTACGATATAATAGAATGCTGTGAATTGTTATTGCTTAAATAATGTTATACTTTCATACATAAAAAAAAAAAAAATGGTCAGAAATATTTTTTAATTGCCTTTTTAGGTATAACTATTTATTACATATTATATAGTAACACCGTAATATTCATAACCATATACTTGGCTTACATAATTGAAAAGCCTTGTTTAATCTTAGAAAATCGTTTTTTCATTTATTTTTTTACCATAATATTTTGTTTGAATATTAATAATAAAAACATAATTATTACTGATAAGTATAGCGGTATTCTAATAATTTTAAAAAAAATTCATTAATAATTATAATATAACTTATTAGCTAGATCACAACTTTTTTATTATGCCGATCATACGGTAGAATATCCGAAGAAAAATAAAATTTGATTTATTTAAAACGTTTGCATCAGTATAAGAAAATCGTGAAACGGTGCCCCCGAGAGACGATATTATATAATAACAACTACGTGCAATTATAGTTGTCCAGTACATATAATAATATTGTACACAGTAGAATAGCTGCCTTGGGCATTGGAATTCGATGCGTCTTTTCAGTATTTGATTATATATTTTATAGTCGATGTAATATTATGTGTAGAATGTATATACTTGCATTGTACCACTACGGGCTATAATATGCTATAACAGTATTGTAATCGCAAATTCTTGAGCTGTCGGCGAGCAAGCAATTGTATATAAGTTTATAACTCCACAAAATGAGTATCGGATATTATACAGTCATCGTCATATTATTATTCGTTATGAATGAGATGTGAATTTAATATACAATTTTAGCTGCACACCGTGGTATGCATCATGTGATAACCATGTAATATCGCTGATGATTTTTAATTATTTTAATAAGTAGTATAGGTATAATATTATTATGAAAAACGATTTTTCATTTTATATGAAATATAACAAAACAAACATGTGTTATTCATATATAAACCAACTTATTTTAAAAGTTACCAAAGCTTAATTTTTTGATAAAACACCATACCATATCTGTTAAAAATTCAAAAAATAAGAAATAATTCCTAAAGTGTATAAATATCTACGTATACAGGTATATAACGGAAAGTAAATTTAAAGCTAGGTATTTGAAACATCAATATTGTTGTATGTTACAATACATTTTAAAATCATTTTATCCGCGAGAATAATAATAATATTTAAGACCACCGACAGAACAATAAGGGAGCAAAATATTATATATATATATATATATTTTTTTTTAAAGGTGGGACACTAAATATCATTAACCATTTTGTATAGTACACGGATTATTATTGTACACTCCTTTATGCACTATACTGAGAGTTTATCGAATTTATCAATAATTTTCGAGATAATGTAAATACAAAAAATAATCGTGATGCTGCCAATAATAATATGTTACCCTATCGCATAGAGTAGAACTATGCTATAATAACTGTCTGGCGCAGAGTAATAAAATAATAATTTTATACGCACATGCCACGGCCGCCATGGTATGAAATTTTCAATTACCCTTGTTCATCGTATCGGTTGACTATTTGGAAATAATATGCATAGTCACATAGCCATCAAGCATTGAAATTCGAATATTATGCCTATGCATTTTCCTTGATGTATATAATATTATAGTTATATTTCCATATTAATAATATAGTATGTATATTGTATATTGTTATTATTATCGTCCATATATAATAGTATACTGCAACCTATTTTTGGTAAACAATTCAATAAATTAAAAACAAAATAAAATTCAAATTGTATACACATTTTGCTTATTAACCAATCTAACTTTTTGATTTAGTTTAAATTAATATCATGAAATTAACCAAATCTGTATAATATTATGATAAATTCTTATCAGCTCATAAAATTATAGTTTATTTTGTTAGTTGTTTAAAATAACGTACTCTTGTAGTTCCATGAAAAATAATTTCAAATTTTGAAATACTATTGAATTAGTTTCAAATTAAACTTAAATCCCTAAAAAAATATTTATCATTACGCACAACATTAATCAAATTCTAATTAAAGTTTTTCTGTATATTATACGTCACAAACACGGAAATAAATTAAATTTTAAGCCTTCAGTTAAAACACGATATTTATATGTATATATTATAATAATAATTTAATACCATAGTATTAAATTACACGGATTAAATATTATAATAATAAACCTGATAATTTAAAATAAAAATCATTGTCAACATATATATTATGTATCTATATTCTATATACAAAATATATAAGTATATAGTATTGTATAAAGCTATAATTAAAATTTCCGAGTTCAAAGTTTTGGAAAATCTTTAAATTCTACCCCTATGTCCTAGGGACTTAATCAGTACAAGAGTTCACTAAGGAACAGAAATTCTTAGTCTGATTTAAAACTTATACGTAGAATATAATATACTACGGGCGTTTAGGTATACTGAAATATTATATTATTATTGAATGAAGTAAGTCTTGTGTGAGTGTTTTTCAAGAAAGATCCTATTACGAAGGATAAATTTCACGCAACACTTTATAAAAATATAATATTATACTCACACGCCATGTTTGGTGGACGATAATAAAATTATGTACACTAGGGATTTCATTTTTGGTTTACAACATGGGAATATTTCTGCTGAATTTTGTTTTAAGAAGTCCAAATAGGATCACAGTGACAGCATAGTAAATTTGTTGTAATTCGAAAAAACAAATATTTTATTTAAAATATTTTTACTTAGTATGTAGGTATAACTAAGTGTTTTTTACATAATATTTATTTTTTCACTAAGTACAATCTATAGTTATGATTTTGTAATGGTCCAGGGTAGAAAACTTTTCTGAACATGTTAATCGTTATAAGTATATATAGATAGATATTTTAGTAGGACAGTGTAGAAGATAATATTATAACGAAACCGTTAAATGCTACAAATGACAAATAAACCGAATATAAAGTGAATAATATATTGGATTAATCCTAAATTAATTACTCTCCTTGATTGTGTTATATGCACATATATATAGTTTTAGCTATTTAATTATTGTTATTGACATCCTCGTAATCTCACTGACTGATTTGTTTATAATATCAATTTCCATTGATTATTTTAATTACTTATTTTTCAACAATAATGCACATTGCCGCTATTCTATATTATATAATGCGTGTTGTTATAAAAATAATATGTTACAGCTTGATACGCACTGTGTGTGCGAGTAAAAGGAATTTCAACGTTACACAGCCGGACGTAACAGCGGGTAGCTGATTTGGTGTACATGGTAGTGGAGAATAACGGGAGGGTAGTTGAATGTTATATCCGTTTCTACGGTTTCGACAGCAGAGCTAGCTATTGTCGTCACGATATTCCAAATCCATTATCCCCGAGAAAATTACTCTCGCTGTTATTCTTCTGTATTATACACATACACAGATACTGAATAATATATTATATGGTTTCATTTTATTCTCGTATTTTTTATTGTTGCGAAAAATAAGTTTGCATGACGTATATTATAAGCAAATGAGTCCAAATCCTACGCATAGAAATTACCAATCTGTGTTTGGAGTTCAGTAAAAAAATTGTCTCTAAAACTAAAAATTTCAAATAGTTATAACTTATCAATAACTAGACACTATTTTAAGATTCAATTCAAATTTCGAATGAAACAATAACTATTTTTTGTTAGATATATATATTTTTGTTTGTTTTACAATTATATAAGGTTTTATGTATATATTATTGTATCTACTGTTACCTACTGGAGCAATAATATATACATTATAATAATAACTCGTCATAAACTTCTAATATAATATAATATAATATGCCAAGTGAATATTTAATTTAGAAGTTTAATAAATCACTGTTCAATAAAAAAACGTAGCTCATGATATGTGAGGTACATTATTATCTGCTATTATCATTTTTATGGTTCTACACAAATATACAATTATTTGATTTTGGTGAATATTGTCCATAGTAATAATAAACTAATATAATAACCATAAGTTTTAACAATACCTAATACTGTAAAAGTCACTCTACAAGCATAATATTGTATAACAATTATTAACAATAACATTACCCGGATGGTTGTCAAAACGATATAATTATTCGTTTTAATCCAACTTCAATTTTACGTAATTTAACAAATTCGAGACGATGAAAATTAAGGCAACACAAACATAAAACTTTCTCGTTCTTATCATCGATATCATTTATATATTTGTTTTAAAAATTTAATTCTGAATCATAAAATACAACCAAAACTTAAGATTTTGTTTTATTAGTTTTTTTATGACACGTGTATCAATTGTTACAAATATTTTTAATTATATTTCATTATCATTTTACTTAAAAAGCGCTTAATGTTGCTTAAAAAATGATATTTAATTTATTTTTAACAGTATTGTGCACTTTATTATGTGACATTATGTTGATAATATATTTTAATAAAATCGTGCTAAAAAATACCGGTAAACTGAACCACACGACAGCCGTGCACCTAAAATGCATATCCATTACGCCGTACCGTCATTATTTTATTATTAAATTAGGTCAACATAATATTACTAAAAAATAAGTAGATAATAATATTTTTCTTTATATATTATATGAAACACTAAGCAAGTTTACACATCCCCAATTAGGGCCATTTGATTTTAAATAATATATTAGATTATTATTATTATTGTAGGTATTAACTTATTGTTTCCATGTACTGTAAACTATAGTACGACCGTGTTAAAGCATATATTCGTGTTGCTTACCAAACTGATTATTTAAAAATTTTATTTTTAATAAATATTTATTAAAAGTATTTTATACTATTATTATTTAGTATCTGTTACTTAAAACCTAATGATTTATAGTTTATCTTTTATATGAACAACCCAATAATGATATTATAATATACACATATTTATTTATTGAATAATTTAATATCATAGATAAGTTCAATCAAACACATGTTTAAAAAATAATTAATTTAAAATTGAATAAGAACCATTTTAATTTTTTATTTTCAAAGAACATCAACTTTCATAGAATTCTGAAATGTATTGAATGTACACAAAACGTCATATTACAAAAACAATAATAACAGTTAAATAAACGATTTTTTTTTTTAATAATGTGGTACACAAAATAATATTTTTTTAATAATGGTTAATTATTATTATTTACCAATGTATAATTGGAAGTACAAAAAAAAACCAAGTTTACAAACAATTCCAAAGTCAGGAAAGTAAAACAAATTAATAGTTATTAAAAATTGATTTTGGAACATTTTTCACAAAAAAAAAATCAAAGTTAATTTTTATGATTCTTTTATATTATATAATAATATAATATTTTTGTACTGGAATAAATAGGTAGACTATTAAACAATAGTATACATTATGGAAAAATTAGCAATGCTGATTGTGTAATAAATGATAAAAAAAATAGGTGTGGCATCGTAAATAATATCCATAGTCATAAAAATGTATGCGATACGTTGAAAGTTTGTTCAAAAATGTTTTAACCATAATATTTATTATGATTTTTAAACAAATCTTACATATTGTTTGACCGTTGTTAATATACTCGTAATATTAGAATATCAGTATGATACTGTGTGATAATATTGTATACTTGTACTAAAAGTACACACTAAAGATATCGATGAAATTCAGATTTTAGAAGTAAATATAGCTATATTTCGTTTATTGTCTGACTTAGACTCAGAGTTTCTGAATAAAAAAAAAAATAATAGTTACGTTTTAATTTATAAAATGTAAAAAGTTATAAAGTATACGATGTTCTTAAATAAATAAATATTACATTTATAAGTTCATAACACACATTTCAAGACCTACTTACAGTATAATATGCATTTCAGTATTAAAATCTACAAGTTAAAACTTTTCAATTAATATATACTTGGTAAGACATTTATTTAAAATTAAAAAAAATCACATAATACTATAGTTATTGAAATGCGTGATCAAGAACACGAGTTTTAGTTCCGTTTATAAGAATAATTGTTTGTCGTTAAAGTAAGTAAAATGGTTTTGTGAGTTAATGAACGGTAGACGGAGGGGCGATAAAAAAATATATAACCTCCTAATATATGTGCAGTAACAAACTGTATTTTTGAAAATAATTATAGCCTGACGAATTCGTATAGATTATAATAATATCATTATATTATAATATTATATTCCTGGCTTAAATATTGGAAACTTCTATAAACTAATAATAACAATATTATAAAAACAACATCAATCATAATAATTGTCATCAATTTTCGGAGCGCGTATGACGTCGTTCTGTATTGTTGTCACTGACGGTGAGGAGTGGAGTGTATTGTGTACATTGGGTGTGGGCGTGTGGCCTCATTGGGGGAGTAATTACACCTCTTGTGCACATTAATTCTACCTAAAGTATCACTTTCTCTAATACTAGCCCGATCACCAATAAGTTACTTTTGGACACTGTTTTCATAGTATTTTAATATTCAATCAAACGTATTTCAAATTCGTTTATCTGAAATATTGTTTATAGTTATTAAAAGTAAAATATTTTGAATTTTCTAACTATAATAATATGACATATAGTTTTATGCAGAGTTGATAAAAGTATTTTAAACATTTTTATATTGTATCCTATATAATATTATGACTGTCAGGATTCGATTTGATTATGAATTTTATTTACTAATATTAAACACGTGTTATAAATTATAGACTATAGTTTGTAAATAAATCGACACGGAATATTTTATTTCTAATTCTTAAGTAGGAATATCACAGTCAGAAGAACGCTTTAACGTTTATTAAAGTACATAAGACATGTACAGATTTACTGAAATAATTAATAATAATAAAAAAAAAATTGCATGCTAAAAATTATTATGAATAACTACTATCTACGCTAAAAAATTTCAGTTATAAACGAACGGAAACTTTATATAACTCCTAAAAAAAGTGATTCCAAACAAATCGAGCTTTTTGACGATAAAAAATCATTATGTTTTATGCATTGTAATATAGGGTAGGAGAGCATTATAGGAGAATTATAATACATGAATTGACAGTTGTTTGAACTACGTTTTCAAAATGACGGTGGTGGGATTAATGTGGTGACGTGGCGATATATGTGCCAGTTCTTTCCTGTCCATAATATAGTATAATGTTATTATCATCGTCATTATTATTATTATTGTTATTATCATAGTTTTTGGTCTACAAAAAGAAACACTTAACGTGAATTAAAAATAAATATTAATAGTGCCAGCGCCCCAGTGGAGTCCATTTGTACTGATTAAACCAACATTTTATTTATTTATTTATTATTTATTCTGTCCTTCGCGTCCGACAACCGGAGTCGGTATCGCTTCGTACTGCGGTATATATTATTATGCTGGCTATAATATCCGCCTAACATTATAATGATATGTTCCTACCGAAAAATCTTTTGCATTATGTATATTATTGCTCACACACATACATGCATACATTACAAACGATAAAAAATATACGATATACAGGGTGATTCGCAAAACATCTAAACCCCCATTTTTTTTCTTCATAATGAATTTATTTTCATTATGGTTTTTGGAATTTCTAAATATAATTAAAGACCATACTTCCAAATTCTTAAGATATTATATACGACTAGAAGTATCCCAAGGTAATACAAACTTAAAATGAAATTCGCCTTTTTACTGTAAATTATTTAGCATGTTTTTTTTTTTTTTTGTATTTAATTAAAAATTCGAACGAGTAGTTTTCGTTTGAATATTAATTATATTAATGATAAAAGTCCTCAAGAATGATTTTACGAGAATTTAAATAAATTTAATATTGAGTTTAGTATTTAATAATAAATAAAATGGTGTATAAGATTGAATATAATTATCAAAAATATAAGCGTTGATCAAGTCTCAACAATCTTTATATCTGTCAAACTCATTATCGCCCTCCTAAAATAAAATTCTAAATTCAAACACATAGTATACTTACGAATTTAGAAAATCAGATTTTGAAATGTCTGCATTATTGAAGAAGAAATATAGAAATGAGCAACGCTCGCCTAGCATAAGTACTTTGTGTATCGCCGCGACTCACTCTGTATATACACATTGGTACCTCAAGTATGCGTATATGTGGGTAAATGGATTAGGTTATTTTCTCGGGCCCTGTGGCTCAGTTCGTACGCATATTATACATACATTTCCACAAACGTATATTTCGTGAACATACACAGCAATGCCGGTACATATTGTTATTATTACCTATACGTACCTAAACGCGTCTATATGTGTGTATTATATTCGTTTATCGGACGTGGTCGGACCGGTATGTGTAAGAAACCGTTCGGGAGTTTTCGGCGAGGACTCTGCCGCGAGGGGGTTGATTTATTTTATGTACGCCCGTGTGCTCTCTCTCGCTCACACAAACACGCACACACACACACACACACCTATACATAGGTATACATTATCCACTGGTGGCGTACACGCGCGTTGTGTCGGCTACATCGTTTATCACGTCAGTTGTCCGCGCGCGTGAGTTCTCCGGTGTGGTGCGGCGGGTAAGTAGGGTTGTACGAGTACAGTCGGTTATTAATACCTTCGACCGACTACCACACTACTCTCTCTTTATATATATATATGAGTGTGTATACCACATTATACCGCTGTATATACCACGCTCTCTGTCTAATACTTTACACATAAATACGCACACGAACAAGAGTGAATACGGTGTACGTGGCCAGTGGCGGCGGCGACAGCGCGCGCAACAGCCGCGAGGCGCGCGGGAGAGTGTTTGCGCGTGTATTTTTCCGCCGCCGTTGCCGTCAACGAATCATTTGTTTAAACCCGTCCGCTGGGCAGACGGCGGTGGAGAGCGCGAGACTAACGACCGGCCGCCGGTCTAATAAAGAATTCCCGTAACGTTCGTGACCTTTTCCGCGCTCGTATTTTCGACGACGCGCCGGGGTTGGAGAGTTCTGGTCCGCCACTCGACCCCTTCACACGACCGACACTACCCTGCGAGTCAGCGCTACGGCCAACCTGCACCCCTACACCACACCTTCCCCGAGCGGTGTGCTGTCGACGGACCGAGTCGACCGTTGCCGCCGCTACAGTTCTTACGCCGAAATTTACAATTCTCTCACCCCTCCCCTACCCACACACATACCGCGATAAACACGACCCACCGGGTAGCTAAGCAGCCCGTCACTTTATTGTTTTCAACATTTTGTATTATAATATATATATATATATATATATACATCTCCTCATCTTCGCGTATTATACTAAAAAGAAATAATAATGCCCAGTCGCATTGGAATTTTGTTAATTTGATGAACATAATCATGTTCAAGAGACCATTAGCGGACTATTGATTCATTTAATTGTTCATGTTATTATTATTCGTTTGGTTTGCATATTAATAGCATCTATATACGCTGAAACTACTCGTTTGAAAACGACAAGAGACGATAACTATTATATTCTTGCTAAAAAACTTAGTCCTTGCGTATGATATTGTTATTTTCAAAAGTATACGATACCTATAATAACAATATACAAATTTACGAGTTTTACAAATAAAATATGCTGAAACTTATACTACATCCACTCAGTATATTGTAACACTCCAAATCATTATCCTAAAAAAAATTATCTATATTTTTTTATTAAAATAAATTTGTATTTATATGGAATTGCAGTTTGATACCTAATGACATTAATTTGTTTGATAAACTTATATAATATACTTATTGAATACTAAACAATTAAGTTTATTATTCTTTTTGTTTGGACATCAATCCAGTAAAACAATACAATATCAGTGATATTTTAATGTAAACGGTTGAACTTTATTACACTTAGTTATTATATATTCTTATTTGTTAGTATAATGTACACACATTCTACACATAAATTGTACTGTCACACAACTAACTTACACGTACTTTGTGTCCTCAGGGATCACGAAACTATGGGCTGAGGTAATATTTTTAGTATAAAAAATTTATATTTTTTACTGAATACGACTTTCATGGATCAAAAAGAAAACGGTAATATTAGGAACAGTATTAATTAAACTCTTTGTACTGGCAAGAAGCGAGAATAAAGAGATATCGGTTCATAAATAAATTATAAAATAGTTAATCACGAATAGATACCTGTATCTATACCTACCTGTAAAAGTCAGGTTGAAAGTCTAAATTATTAGTTTTTATGATCGCGTTTATTTTTTATTTATTTTTCTGTAGGTATTATGTTAAATGTGCATATAAACTATAGTTAAATATAAAATAAATACAATTTTATATTTTTATATTATTCTAGTTAATTTTTTTTTATAATGAACGTACTGATTGTGGATAGAGAATAATAAAATTTTTCAAGACTGCGCATGCATTCGTATTTGAAAGTTTTCGGCTAATGGATGTCTTACTAATCATATTTGACAATATTGTGTACTTAAATATCATATGGGCTATACAGTTTTTTGGCGACCACCGTAAATCATGAAAAAAACATTATTTATTCTTCACTATAATGGATATACTCAACAAGTCTCCCTGACCGTTCTTCTATCAATTCTATCTAATAATAGAACGAAAACTTCATCGTCATCGTAAAATAAAATTATATTATTATAGAAATGACGCGATTTTTTTTTTCCCCCATTGGTACCTACCTACCTATTTAATCGATTCGAGTGGAAATACTCATACAAATACGAACAGCAATAAGAAAACTTATTTACCATTCCCACTCACTCAAATACCCAATGTATGTAAACGCGAGTTCGCACCCACAAAAACGTTTTATGCGTACGTGTGCTATTTTTATTTTCAGAGAAACAATCACCTATAGTCATAAAACATATACAAGTATATTTTTTTTTATTTCGTATATATTATATTTTATGTGCTGTAGACTGAGGAGCAATAAAAAATGTGGTATATATTTTTTTTTTTAATTATAGTGCTTCGTCATTTTATACTTGCAATTTTGTCCACATTTCACCCCGTCTGATGAAAATAAATTCCAAACTTTTATATTTACTTTAAATGAATGTGGATAGATGAATGTTTTTCATTACCATTTGTATCCGTCAAATGCAGTAAAAGTAATGAAAAAAACAATTTTAATTATTATAAGCATTTTAATACGATATTGTGATTCAACCGTTGTGGCATAAAATATGACTCTCTTAGTTACAACAGAACAAATAGCTATTTACAATTTAAAATAAACTTTTACTTTAAACATTCAAGTGTTAGAATATAGTATTTTAAACTAGCAAATATTTACTTGTACTCAATGAAGAATTTCAAAAATACCTGGAAAAATATTGTTTCATCCCAAGTGGATAAACAAAATATATTTTCAGGTTATTAAAATATTATAGTTGTATTTTATATACAAAAAACCCTTTATTTTTTTGTACTACAATACATAAAGTAAAGTTATGTATTACGTTAAAGTTTAAAAACTATACAATTATTTTATCATTATTATTATTTTATTTAGTATTTTTGTTTGTAATTTAAATATATTTTATAAACCATAGAATTTAAAAAAATATATTTTTATTATGTAGGTAATTATATGATCAGTGTATATTATGGTAACTGTTAATTATATTAATATAAAATATATATTTTACATGATGAGCTATAAATGTTCGTATAAAAATATACACTCAATATTAATTATAATTTATAAATAGTTTTTATTTTTTATATAGTTGACTATAAAAGTAAAAATTTAAAGATTTTTCAGGGACTTGATCAAATCATAAAATAACTTGGGTTCGAAAAATCCTGGTCTATCTTTTTATTACTAAGAAAAGTTTTCATTCAATGTAATGCATTTTAATCATTTTTAATACATAGTCTAAGAATTCTATCTCGTTCCCCTATTTTTTGTATTTTATTTTATATGTACAATTACATTAATTGCATTACACATGAATTATGCTGAAGGTTCACAAATACTTATAGATTAAATTAAATATAATAAATTGATCATCGAATTATATAATGTAATAACTTAAAAAATAAGAAAATGTATATATTTATATGTGTATTCTTACCAACAATAAAAAAAACTTAAAAACAAAGAAACGTTATTTTTTTTTTTTACATCATAACCATTTTGAAATGATAAATTTGAAATTTTAAGAACTTGACATAACGTTGTTCGATTTGTATCATATAAATAATAATCAATTTTTATATTTATTATTCAATCAATAATTAATTATGACATTCATCAATAATATTGTACACCAAATATAATATTTCACCAGAACACCCTTAACATTTATCTACATAATATAGTTATAATATTTATAACAGTTTCCATACTAGATTTTACCAAATACATGTAAATACCAGAAAATCAAAATAGGTATAGTGCTGATACTGTGAGGAAATATATGATATTTTACACCAAAAAAGGGACGCCATCCAGTTGTATTAAAAGTATTTGTTTTTTTAATTCTTTTGATTTGTACAAACACAATTGTTCTCATATTTTTTTGTCCTCTTGCAATCTCCATTTCGTAATGTATTATTTAAAATAGTTTAATTACTTAAACGATAATAATACTAAATTTCAACAAATGTTTTAGTTTTTTTTTTTTTTTTTTTTATAACGGTATATAATAATTCTAGGTATGCAAAAATGAAAAATTCTCTAATAATGTTATACTTGGTTCAATCTATATTATAATATTATATTATTATTTATTAGTATAAAGCGTGGTCTCGATTTTCGGTGCAATCGTTGTATCAAGTTTCTGATGATGTAGTGTTTCAATTAGGTAGAAAAAAATGAATCAACCATCTTATTAAAATGATTTATACACGTTCTGTTCCACTACGACGTTTTATCATATTATTATATTCGAATCATATATAGTATGCATATTGCATAACATAATATACAGTTTATTATCGAGAACGTCACTATAATAAACTACATCTATTTCTGGTTTGGTAGAATAATAATAAATAGAAAAAAAAAACATTAACTGGGTAAAATAACAACGATGACATTATCCGTTTCACTTGTCGCATACCTCCGTTTTTCAGTTTTCAAACGCGCGTAAATTTGTTTCCTATTACACCAATAATTGTGTATGATAATAGTGGATTCGTGTAAATATACACACACACACACACTAGCGCGCGCTCGCGCGTTTGGTGAATTTTATTTTCAAAAATTTCGTTAGATTAAATTCCAAGTGAGAATTCCAAGGATAACGTTATAATTATTATACTCATAATACGCGCACGTGTAGGCAGTTTGGATAATTGTCTAGTTAACAAGTTATAATAACAACAACGTCGAAAGTTTAGCAACAAGCATTTCACAGTGAATTATTATTATTATAAAGACGCATTATACGATATTGTATGAGGATTTATTGTTTTCCAAACCATTGTGTACGGGCGAATAAAAGTCGACATTGTCGTCGGAAATTAAAATCGTGGAAATGTCTGCACGCGCACTTTCCGCCGTCGTTCTACGATTTTAACAGTAAAATGTTTACGGAATCGAATAAAACAAAATAAATATAGGTATCAAATATTGTGGTAATGGGGAGGGGACTCAATAACGACCGTGACCACTAATAAAATAAAAATAATCACCCGGGAACCAAAATCTTCGTGTACTTTAGCGATTAATACTGTGGGATAGGTTAAAATTCGACTATTTTTTTTTTCTAAAACCGTCACGACGTTAAGGGCTAATTTATTTTACGGATATCTCTGCGGACGACCAACGCAGCATCACTGTTTGTCGGTGATGGTTCTGTGGTGGACGGTGGTATGGACGGGGTTGCTGCCCATCGCGCATAGCTCTCCGATCACGAAACGGGTGGTCGTAATAATAATTATTACAAGACACAGAAACGCAGTAAGAACACTCATGAGTGAGGGTGGGTGTGTGGGTGTGAAGTATATTTATACATGTATTTAGTGCCTAGATAATTGAATTCTAAAAATCCCGTGGGCGTCGCAGAGGCGGCGGCGACGGCCGAAACGGACGGCGGGTGGCAATGATAGAGTTTTCCGTTCCGCAACCCCGTGTCCATTGACCACCCGCACAACCCACCGCCCGGCGACGGTTTTCCACTTGCGACGCGTCGCGTCTCCCGCTGGCTGGCTCACCACGCGTATACATATAATATAATATAACCTTTCGCCACTGCCGTCGCCGCCGTCGCAGAGAGCTCTCGCCGAGTCGTTCTAATTACACGACCGACTAGACGACGGCATACGGTTTTCGCGACTGTCGCCAGGCGCCGAAAACACTGTCGGCCGATGCTCCCATACGTCATCTGTGTACACATATAATATTGTTATATAATACTGTATATATGTATACGATATGCGAGCTGTTCCTATAGATTTTAAATTTTAACGATACAATGCTTATTGATAAAATTAACACGATTAATACGGTTTTCCGCCTAGACGCGAAGTTTTTCTCGAAACCCTATATGGTCTGGAGGTAAAGAAAAATATTTTAATTTTTCGACAAGATTTGTAGGTCGTAAAAATAAAATTTCGTACTATCATTCCTTCTTATTGTATGATTTAATTTAACCAAAATACGAGTACATCATTACTAAGAAAAGTTGAACTGATTTTTTTTTTTATTCTTTAAGCTTTATAATATTAAATAGAGGTAGCATATTTCGTTTTAAATTTTTTTTCATCCAGTTGAAATAATAATTGTAGATCTGAATTTAAATAAAAAAATGTTACTAAAATAATTGTATTTCAGATATTAGCTTTAAAATATATCTCTTTAATATTCGTTTCTTGCAAATTAACCTTTTCCAACTGTATCAAATAGTATTATATAAGAATATATATATATATATAAACTTATAACATTTTTATAAATTAAAGTAGTTATTGGAACTTTTCCCTCGTGAATTTTCGTCGTATCGTTCTGTTTTATATACAACTCCGTAGTATAGTAATATCTAACCATCGTGCAAAAAAAAAGTATATTGTTGCTGCTTTATTATTATTATAGCCGTTTGATGAAAATAATTTTAAACGAAAATATCAATTATTTTACCTTTTGTTGTTAATTTTGTACCGACGAGAAAACCGTTTTTTAATTAAAAATACATGGGTCATTATTTTCATGTCTAATTACATTGTTTGACGTGTATACTTAAAACTGTGTTAATAGTTGTCGCATATTCAATCTGTCATTAATTGTATTATTATTTATTTACTAACTTTAAAATACATATTATATTAAACATGTTTGATGATTACCTAACAAAATGTACATTGTATACTATATCACTATTTCTATTTTATTTTTTGGAAATTTGCAATCATATTTTACAGTTACAAAAACTGTTATTTTTATAATATTCCAAATCACTATTATTGTATTATTTGTAAATAATTTGCTCATTGTTAAAAAAAAAACGGACCTAAATGTTTATATATTAGTCGTTAAAAAGATTTGATTTGTAATCGATTTGATAAAACTTTGGTAAATTGGTAAATGGTATTTTTGTGTATACTTAAAAAATGCATTTGACAAAACACATATAGTAACCCACTTAAGATACGTTATTAAGGAATTTTTCTAATAAAAAATACATTTAACGTGAATACAAAATAATAATTGTTTCCATAAAACACATTTCTCCAAAATTAAAACGAACAAGCCTTGGCTAAAAATGTTGAGAATTATTTGGAACGCTCACTCCTCAATAATGATAGAGTTTTATTAAGTGTTTTAGGTGTTGATCAATATACCTAATTAGAACCTGGTTATGAACTATACCGTACTCTGATTATCATAAATTATCATAACATGCAATAACAAAAAAAAAAATTACCGAATAATTTAAAAGTAACTGTTTTTTTTTTTTTTTCAATAATGATTATTATCTTAATTTCATAATATAACATTATGCAATTGTTGGTACCGATTTTTCAATTGTATGGTCTGAATGTTGAACAGCGTACAATATCGTAAAACTAAGTATAACCTCATGTCGCAAAAAGTTCGATTCCCACATCTGACACTGCTGTATGGCTTTAACGGCCATTCATAATGATTATTAAGTTAAAATAAATCAATGTAATAGAAATCATGTCGGTTAACTTTATTCAATAAATCCTAGTCTGTTCCACAACGGAACAAACAAAATAATATGGACGGACAACTACAACGTGAGTGACCTGAATAATAAAAACAATATCGATACAGTATATAGTTGTCAGCCTCGCGTTTTACACTTCGTTCTTGCAGGAACATTTTTAAAATGCATCACTCGTAATTCTTCTTATACGTTTTATGTTTCCCTCGTCTTTTATCGTGTTCTCTATACCGTAATAATCATAATCGCCTATGTTTCCGAACCCGTTGGCCCCGCTTTCATCTCCGCTCCGCGCACACTCGCGGGCCGCAGTTATACGCATTACCTCTTCGACGGGTTCGATTCTTCTATAACCGCGTACGGTTTTCTTTTTCACTTTTATTATTATTATTATTATTATTTCAGGGTACCGACATGCGCCCTTGACCGTGGCGGACGGCAAGAACTCGGCTACGTCGCAGACAGCTGTTGAACAGCAACAGCAACAGCTCCTGCAGACCGGACCGGCGTCGTCGCTGGCGGCGGCGGGCGGGTCCGCGTCTGCCAACACGCAACAACTCCACCCCTCGCCGCCCGTGGTGCGCGTCACGCTGGCGTCCGTCGAGGAGTGCAACGTGCTGCTGCACAACGGCTTGGACTTTTACGGGGCCACTTTCTTCCCGGTGGAGGCCGCCTCGCCCGTTGTACCGAAAAAGAAATCGTTGCCGCCAAACAGGTGCATTATATTATATTACAGCGATTACCCACAAAGATTATTTTGACAATTTTCTATAATGGCCTTATTGTATATAGTGCTCCGATACGGTAAAAATTATTTTTTTAAATAACCAAAGCGTTGTCGGAGTACGCTCGTGCATTGCCACTACTCCACTGCGCGTTCGTCTGAATTCTTATTAATCAAAACTGATTTTCCACTATAATCGTTTAAAATATGACATTAAATATGATAACCATACAAATACGTTGTTTGGCTATTACATAGAAATATTATTAAAAATATTTCAAGCTTTTCAATATAATGAGTGGAGATACTTGGACAGATCACCTCATATTTTCATATATAGTCATGTGGATATTACATGACATTAATATAATATCGTATTTTTTATTATTATATGTTCCATCAGATTAACGGTACATTAGTAACATATCTAACTGTGAGTCATATAATTGGGAATTTTTATAACTATGTTATTTGATATTTTCAAAATTATTTCAGTTGTAATAAAATTGTGCTATCTTTGAGACAATTTTAATAATAACTATATAACTCTCAGTATTATTAAGTGGTTGAATTGCTTTAGCACCACTCTCTCTTTTTTCATCAAAAGTCACAATTTAAAGAGGTTACTAGTTACGGAATGTTTTATGGTACATACTTCGTCAATTCAAAAACTTTATCTCACCCGTAAAAATATATTTATTTTTGTTTTTTTTTATCATTACATATTGAACGATATGTCTGATGTAAATAATATAATGTATATATATTATATTCATATAAATTCGCTCTATAAATAAATTGTCATCGAACGTCATCGCTGAAAAAAGACAGTATCCTTCAAATATAACCAACATATTTTAAATAAAATAAAAATAAAAACGAAGTCAAATAATAATTGACATGTACGTAAAAGTTTTCAATTGTTGGTACATTATATAAATAATAATATAATATCGTTTTCGAACTGACTGGAGGCACTGGCGGTTTATTGGATTTTATATTTTTATTCCACTGCTACAGGCAATAATAGGCATCGTATAGGTATCCAATATGGGTTATACAAAACCGTCAGTTATCGTACGGTCTATTGAGACTCACACGTTGACGATGATCACAGTATTTTCAATTTATTATTGTTGTGTGTCCATATCAGATATTTTGATCCCAAGATGTCCAAATCTTTTTAAAAGGGGCTAAAAAATATACGAATAAAAAATATATACACTTATTGTAACATTGCTACTTTCAGTATACAATTGTTTTTCAAACATTTAATATCATTATATTTCATTTAAAATTTGCCTCAGATTAGTAATAATTAACTAGATCAACTCGTTTTTACTAAAAAAGTATCTAATGAAACTTTAAAAGTCTTAATCTATTTTTTAGTCTGGACTTAAAACCTACTTAATTAACCTATATAATTTCTAATTTTTAATTCAACAATATTGGTTAATAGAAAAACTATTAATCTGTCTCCATTCCACTGGGCTTACCACCAAGTTATAATAAAAAAATTAGTACAGTTGGCAAAAGGTTAATACTTTTAGACAAAAATAAAATAGTCAATAATGTTTGTCAATTGCGAGATTGCCAACTGTACTGACTATCCTAGTTATCGGAAAAAATTCCAAAAACATATTTGACTTTGTCATGAAGTTTACTTAATAACGACTTTCTTACATTTTTAAATTAATTTTTTTTAGTTTAATATTATTATGATAATATTTTAAAATTCATAATATTCAATATTTTAAATTAAAATTTTAAAGGACTAAAGTGATTAATTTCAAAAAAGTAAAAAAGTCGTTTTCTAGTAAACTTCATGACAAATTCAAATATGTTTTTGGAATTTGTTTTTGGAAACTAGGACAGTCAGTATAGTTGACATAATATAGGTCTATTTTGGCAGAAAATACAGCCGCAAATCTCCTTGATGAATCTTATAAAGTTTAAATAATCGATAAATATTATAATATATTGGTAGCCATATTGTTTTATTATGTAAAATTGAAATAAAGACAAATTGTATATAGTTATTACATAAATTCTAAGAAATAATTTTATTGAATAGTGCAAATTTAATTTACTTTTTATCGTGTTTTATAATAGTTACCCAACAGGAAATTACGCTTTTGTGCAAGCATAACATTCAGTGTACCTACTAGTTTTTGTCTTTACCGTTGTCGTTTTTTTGTTTTTATTTTTACTGTCAGTTTTTAAACGAAAATAATATTTAAACAACCGTACCATATTACACAGCGTTTCACCGTACGTATTATTATTATATTACAGCCGTGCGTGTTTGTTTGAATAGCAACACACACACATACATACATGCATACATATATACATACATACATACATACGAACACACACATATTAGTCTCGTCACGACTTCGGTAATCTGATTTATATGCCTGCTACTTTAACTGCGAAATTCACAAGGAGAGCAGATATCGTCCTATAAGCATAATATAAACAGGGTTATTCCTCCAAGTATTCTAATTCATTAGTGGGGGACTTTACTTCTTCAATAATGCAGTAATTTAAAATTGGATTTCTGAAATTTTTAAAAATACGTTATGACTATACTTAAAAATTCTCAAGATTTTTTACACTAGGTACTATTATGAAGTATCATACGGAGGTACACAAACACACATTTTTATTTTTCAACTTAAACCCTATTTTTACACTACATTAAATTATTTAGTGAATAGTTTTTGAAATATGTTGACTTTTCAAAATAAAAATAAATTATACCAGTATTATTTTAATTTATTTCATTTTGTATACTAAGGATAAGTTTATTTTTCAAAGATCCATGATAACGATTTTAGAAGATATGAGGGATATAGAAATTTAAGAGTTACAAAGTTAATTAATATATTATTAAGCTATCAATATTTATCGTTTGTGAAAATGGTCCAATTATAATATATCCAACATAATATACTTACAAAACTGGAAAAAAAAAATAATAAAAATATGTCCATAAAATAATCTACAGTAAAACTAAAGGTTACTTATTTGAAAAATAGAAGCTTATTGTATCGTTATAAGATACTTACTATTTTATTACTAGAAATCTCAGCGATTTGAAAATATGATCTTTAAGTATATTTTAAAAAATTAGATGAGCATGCTTGGTAAATTACCCTATATAATACAATAAGTGTGTACACTATGTGTATTATAGTGGTTGGAATACACAAATACCATTAGACATAATGACTAAAAACTCCATAATGTATTTCGTGTATATGTATGGTATTAATATAATATGTGCGTGAATTTGCCTACTTAATATTAGTATTAGTCGTGATGCCTACCTCTCTAATTGTAATGCGTTGTACAAAAAACTACCATCATCGCATCGCACTGTATCATGTTTATAATATAATATATATGTGCGGTATACTTATTATAATATAATAACAACAACAGTAGGTTAGGTGTTTATATGCATAATTATATTATACAGAGTACACATATTATTATGTACGTGTTTTGTTGAAATTACTTTTTGAGAGATGTCACATAACATTAATATGTGAACCGTGCGAGCGTTTTCTTAAAAATATAATAACATTATAGTTAGCCATAACTACGGAATTTCATCATTTTTTACATCCCCCCACCAAAAAAAAAAAACAAAACAAAAAAAAAATCTTTAAAATTAAATTCTAACGATTTAGTTTACGTTCAAAAATTCAGCGCTTACATACATTGCACTCGTTCGCATTGTTCACATGGCTCAAATGTTTAGATTTAATCCAAAGAGTTTATTTTTTCTCAATTAATGTTTTTTGGGGTAGTAATCTTCCAATCTTCACACACAGTAGCATCGATTTGAAAATGAAACTACACATCACATGGTTATATTAAAATGCATACGAACCACAGATTTCAAAAAGTTACTTCATATAATTATGCTTATTGCTTAGGTATTTTATTATTTAAATAAAAGATAATTAATTATCTGTAAAATAATATGACAATAAGTAAATTTTACAAATTAATACTTATCTGATAGTTTATGCACACTTCTTAATCCAATAAAAAATTGTCTACACCATTTGCATTTTGGTCTTTGTAGTGAGTTTTTTTGAAGAATGATGATAGAGATAAAAGAAATAAGTGAATTTTAATGTTTGTTAAATTTCGTTGAATGCGTTTACAAATTGTTTTAAGCTAGCAAGTTCAGTAGTTTTTTAACATTTAAATAGAATTTAGCTATATAAAAAATGAACAATAAAAAAAAAAAAATGTTAAATATTAAAGGTACTTACATTCTGTGCAACACTTGGGCGTAGCGTATTATATTATTGCACTTTAGTCAAATACCTGATATAGTGAATAATTTTGAATTTTTCCTGCAGTCACACCACACCTGATCTCGCAATATATTCACACATATTTTTATTCTTTTAAAATCTCCAATTAGTCAGTTATTTTTTCAACGAACAAAAATCACAACTCGTTCGGAAGGTTAGAATTTGTACGCGTTGGTATGTAATTATTTTACTATTATAATATTGTCAACGTATCTAACAGAAACACAATAATATGCATCGATGTCGTTAATACACGACTGGGCCGGCTGACCCGATACGATTAATTGACGATTTACGTCTTAACCGTGAAACAATTTTATAATGATTCTATTTCGTATTATATATGTTGTACCGTTTAAGTAACCAACGCAAATTATACTGTTTTTCAGCCGTCTGATGGATTTGGTGACGACCAGTGGTCACCGTATACGCGACCTGTTACCCGTCTTCGACTCTGCAGGATTTACGAAAATTCCGCCACCGGCCAGCAAAGTGGTCAAGCCGCACTAGTCGACGACGACGACGACGACGACGATCTTCCTAGTCCGGTCGACTATACGGTTTATGAACGCGCGCGCGTGCGAATATTCATATAATATTATTTATATATTATATTATATTATATACATACATGATTTTCATTTCAATTTTAACAAACAAAAACTTCGCATCAATTTACCTGCAAAACCATTACAATATTAAATCGCATTTTCTAATAACACGCAACGTTTAGTATACATCATAATGCATAACATTATCGTAGCATAACGGTTAGATGGATATATTATTATTATAAACATTCTTTTTTTCGTGTATTATTATTACTATCATATTTTTTTAATCCAATAAAAAGTTCATTCGAAACGACGTAGCGTTTTATTTTATATACAAATGATAATATATACAGGCACCTACTGTAAATACACGTCGGTAGGTACCTCCTACGTTATAATATTATAATATATTTTCCGTACATCACAGTCGTTCCGTGGTCCCGCGCCAAAGACTCCGGCAAAGTTTTCTACGAATTTATAAAGTTTTCGTGCGGAACAGCCGCCGCCGCCGCGGGTATAAATGCGGGTCGTCTCGCGTTAATCGTCAATTCAAGAAGTAGTAATACTTTATTTATAAAATACATTATTACGAGTGCGTGTGCACATCTCGAGACAAGTCTGCCGCCACTGCCGTATAGTAGTCAGAGGTGGTGCAGATGTAGTTATATGCCGATTGTTCGTTTTGCATTTAGTTCTACGCTGCCTTCCACTCGTGGCACTCTCTGAGAGACTACTCACCACACCCGAGCTGGCTCTCACTATTTATTCCCCTCGCTGAATATTATATTTCCACCGTTTAACCGCGAAATCATACTTAAGTAGTAGTTAAGAGTGTGCGCTCCTTTGCGCTTCGGCATAATAATACGTGAATCAGCACTGTACAATATTATATATACTGTGGATATAATATATTTTAAAAGCACAAACAAAATAATAATAATATGTAAAATGCTATAATGCCAAGTGGTTGGTTGTCACG